>OMOT01076793.1:0-11617 GCA_900312575.1 Acanthochaenus luetkenii | reverse complement strand
GGAGATGAGGCGCTGTGTGAAGGAGCTGGGCTTCCCTGGGGTGCAGATCGGCTCGCATATCAACCACTGGGACCTCAACGCCGCTGAACTCGATCCCTTCTATGCTGTGAGACGTCGTATACCGTAGTACATGCTCACTAAGTTCCCAATGGAGTATTATGGAATCATATTACAGCGATTGATTATGTATACCTCTATTGTTTTGTTTAGAGGAATTGAAAAAGGCACAGTAATTGTGTCTGTAACCTGGTTATACTCCATCTCCATTCCTCTGTATATAAAGCAAGCAGACATACTGACCCTGGACATACCAGACTGTGTGTGCTACAATGTGTCTTCCATACAGACAGCTGAGGAGCTGAACTGCTCCATATTTGTCCACCCGTGGGACATGCAGACAGATGGGAGGATGGCTAAGTATTGGCTGCCCTGGCTGGTGGGTGAGTGGGAAGGAGGGTGAACAGGAGATATTGAATACGCCCCCTTGTCTAGTCAATAGGAAACAAAACACCTTTGTCTAGTGAAAATACCATCTCCTTGTCTGGAATATCTGTTGGGATCCATGTTTAAATCAACGTTTCCAATAGAATGGAGATGTTCAGCGGTGCTTTCCATTCCCACAGGCATGCCGTCAGAGACGACCATGGCTATCTGCTCCATGATATTTGGAGGCGTCTTCGAGAGATTTCCTAAACTGAAGGTCTGCTTTGCTCACGGAGGTACAGAAGGGACCAGATATGGCCTGTGCATTTCAAATTCAGCTCATAAAGTCGCAGCGGAACAATGGAAGGGCTAAACTATGATTAAAGAACGGTCTTTTATATTATATAGTTTATATATATATTATATAGTTTGATATAGCTGTTTAAGAGAGCGAGGACACAACAAGATGGTGTGTCGTTAGTTGACCCTGCTTTTTGTTTGTCTGGTCACAGGAGGCTCTTTCCCGTTCACCGTCGGCAGAATTGAACACGGCCACAAGGTTCGCCCCGACCTGTGTGCGGTGGACAACCAGATCAACCCACGGAAATACCTCGGCTCTTTCTACACCGACTCCTTAGTCCACGATCCCGTCGCCCTGAAGCTGCTCATCGATGTCATTGGGAAAGTGAGCAGCTCATTTGTCAGCCATGCCGTATTGTCGGTCTTTCATTTACTTTGACACTTTCAGGAAGGGCTCCTGCTCAGTGAAGACACTTGAGGCTGGATATATTCATATTATATGAATATATAAATGTATATGATCAGATGTGGCCTACCACTGCAAGAATCATGGGATATCCAGCTACTCTGAGGACCAAGTTCACATGCATCTATTCCCCGTTCAGGATAAAGTGATGCTGGGAACAGACTATCCGTTCCCGCTGGGTGAGCTGCAGCCTGGATCATTGATTGAGTCCATGGATGAGTTTGACGAGACACTGAAGGTAACATTCATTCCCTGTCCTACATGCAGACAATGCAGATGCCCTAATTATATTGTCGTAAATTGTTGTACAATTTAATGACATGGCACATTAACACACCTGGAAATTACTAATCATAGCTAGGTCAAGTTGAAAAGAAGTAGGCTTATTAGCAGTAATGGAAAGGACACAGTGCTATCATTTGGAATTAGTTATTCTTTAGTCATTCGCCAGCTTAGAGCAAAACATCTTTACTCAATATGATTTGTACACTTTTGTATTGCAGGATAAACTGCTTGCTGGAAATGCATTGGACTTTTTGGGCCTCAAAAGAGAACAATTTGAGTAACGTGAAAACCAGAGACACAACCAGGATTAAATGCAAATGTTTTAATCACGCATTCTAATAATTCCAAGGAAAATACATTTTGGATTATCTTGTACAGTCGATGTAACCTATTTGATTGTTGTTTTGATATAAATATATTCAATTAAATATTTTTTCATGTCATACACTTTGTAAATCGCCTTATTTGTTTGAACTCCACAACCACATTAGTGCCTCTGGGAATAGAAAATACTACCTACCTTATTTTATGCAAAGTGTCAGGAGGATATTTGTGGAACATGAATTACACTTTGGGTTCACAATCTGCATCAACGATGTGATGAATAGAGGCAAAGATAATGGAGATTATTCTCTGGCAGAATCCCCTTTCACATTTACATTAGATCAGATTAGATTGCACTTTATTGATCCCCTAGGGGAAATTCAGGTGTTACAGCAGCAATTGGCAGAACAATGCCAGAAATGGGGAAGGCAATAGGGAAATAAAAAACACAGGTAATAATAACAATAATGGGCACGTGTAAATAATGAACTATACAAATGTACAACAGTATCACTAAATCAGGTGTAGCTGTAGGCACAAAGGAACGCCAAAGGCGCTCCGTCCTGCTTCGTGGTAGGATGAGCCTGTGGCTGAAGCTGCTCCTCATCAGCCTCAGCTCATCATGGAGAGGGTGAGAGGGGTTCTCCAGGATGGTTCTCCAGGATGGAACTCAGTGTTGTCCGACCAGTCCAGTTTGTTATTGATCTGCACTCCTAGGAACCTGTATGAGTGCACCATCTCTACCTCCTCCCCCCGGTGGAGGTAGAGCCCTTGGTTACACAAGCACACCCTCTGTCTGCCCTGTTTCCCACGCACATCTATATGGCCCAAAACCCAAGTACACACTTTGCCCAAATACACTCACACATAATCTGTATTTGTGAGAGACACCATGTCCAACTGAATCAATCAATAAACCAGACTCTCAATCAATCAATTATTTCTAGAGCACATTTCATAAACGTAATAGCAGCATAAAGTGTTTCACAACAAAACCAGCAACATACATATAGAATCAGACCTGCCAAATAACACACATCGTCTTCAACGTCAGTGCAGTCGAACTCCTAAATGTCCATGGCGCGTCACATCCCAGATCCAATAACGGAGCGTCTGCCTCATTTGATTGCACTACATTTATTTCACCAGCAGATGTCACTCATTTCAATGTGAAGACCTTATAGGTTATTTATCTATGCATGATCTTTTATTTACAATGTGAAGCACTTTGGGTTGAATTTCGTGAATGAAAGGTGCTACACAAAAAAAGGCATTATTATTATTATTATCATTATTATAATTATCATTATGTGCGCTGTGTTGAATGAAGCTTCGAATAGTGAACCAATTTTCGATACAATTTGGCTTCACGAAGCCTCGTTTCGCCATCACTAACGGCGGGAAACACACTAACGCTGAGAGTTAGAGGACACTAATTACCACAATGAGCCTCTAATAGTGTATCGACTTCCTACATCGCGGTTATACTAACAAACACACACCGGGTTTACAAATCCACCACCGTGGAAGAAGTACTTTGTGGTTTCCTGTGCGAGACTGTGACGCTGCATCCGCTTTCTCGATGCCCTGAGCGAACGCTGGAGAGCAATGGCGGCGTGCCGGGGGTCTTCGTGGAAATGGTTTTTCACCCGGGAGGAAGTCGACAACACGCCGTCTCGCCGCTGTGGAGTAGAACCGGACCGGGAGCTCTCCTACCGGCAACAGGCGGCGAACCTGGTCCAAGATATGGGCCAGAGGCTCAACGTGTATCCTTTGTAAACAAACTCACTCGGCTAGGCTGGGAACAGACATGGCGCCCATTCTCGGTGTGGTCCCGTTAGCTAGCTAATCTGAACCCGGTGGCGGAGGTTTGGGGACGCGTCGTTTTACTATTGTCCGAGTTGGCCGTTAATCTAAGGCAGTCAGTCCTCTTGTGCCACGTCGATGTCATGTATGTTTTTCCTAGACTCTCTAGCGCGCTATGTAGCCGCAGTCCCTCGAAGCTTGGCGATGACGAGGCCACTAGCCGAGCTTGCTAGCGTCGCTAGCCCGTTAGCAAGCCTATATAGCGACGTAATCGATGGGATACAAAAAAAAGGGCTTGCACGCACGATTTCGCTTTTGTCGCCGTTGTGACGCGGTTTGGTTCCTGTCCCGGAGCTGGCGTGGTGACCAGGCTCCAATCCTCCTAAATGTTTAACGTTATACGTCTAGTTCATTTCCATGCATGGTTGTCTTCCTTGACCCGCCTTCCAGCTCACAATTAACAATAAATACAGCTATTGTTTACATGCATAGATTTTATATGCACCATTCTTTCACCAAATTCCATAGAAATGTAAGTATTCAATGATGCACTATTTCTTTCTGATGTATATTTAAACCTGTCAGCCAAAATATGACTTGGCTACATCACCGTTTTAGTCACCATGAGGCTATATTTGTAACGCTGTGATGCTTTATTTGTAATTTTTTCACAGATAATTTCTCCAACCACCTTATTCCTTGCGGCAAAAGTGGAAGAGCAACCTCGGAAACTCGAACATGTGATCAAAGTTGCACATGCTTGCCTAAACCCCCAAGAACCGCCGCTAGACACTAAAAGTAACGTAAGTACGGGTAGATCTGGGTATTGTAGGTCTGAAAATTATCTCCCTTCCTACGTCTGTCTTTCCAGTTCTCTCAGTGGTCATGGTTTGCCTGGGCCTAATTGGCTGTGCACGGTTCCCTTGCCTTGTCCAAAGGACTTATTTGTCCTGCTTTTTCCCGATGTTGGTGTGTACCGAACACCTACCACCACCCGCATTAAAAGCAACAGAGCCGCTCTGTTTGGAGTTTTGGCAATTTAAAATCAGCTGTTAGGGGGTTTGATCAATAGACTCATTACAATTGTTATGTAATGACTGTCTATCAAACTTCAGGCATACCTCCAGCAAGCTCAAGAGCTGGTGATACTTGAAACCATAGTGCTGCAGTCCCTCGGTAAGTAATGGTGACTGGCATGGATGACTTGAGAAAGAGCGCTTTGTTTGATCATAATCATTGTCATCGGCTTATAAGAGTGTGGTATGATTGACCTCCGTTTATCTGTCACAGGCTGTTGAGTGAAATGTTTGATCAATTGGTTTACTTGTCAAGTACATTTCTTCAGTAAATCATGTAAAGGTGACATGTCATTCTCTCTCTGTGCCGATATTCCCTTCACTATGGCGTGGTAACTGATAAGGCCTTAGAGGAGTTTTCAAGGAATCTTGGCAAGTGCTATCTCTGCGTTCAGGGCTGCAGTCACCACGACAATGTAGTTTGTCAGCTGCAACCATCTGTGCAATTGGGAAACACGTGCAACACTGTGTTAAATGCCAATCAAAGTGAAAGTGTTCAGAGCTGATTTGATTAAACTCCATTTAGACCCGACTGAATCAACTGAGTTGTCCATCAAGTCCCACTGTTCGTTTATAACGGGTAGATATTTTTCTCGTTTGAGTCAGAATAGATAGTCGAAAATGTTCGGAATTAGATGTATTTGCTTATGCATCCAATGACATGTCACCTCCCAACTGTGTCTGTGTTGAACTCACCTGTCATGTATTTTGTTCCAGGCTTTGAAATTACTATTGAACACCCACACACTGATGTGGTGAAATGTTCCCAGCTAGTGCGAGGTAGAGGCTTCCTTCTTTGCTCTTTGTGGCCTCTGCTCTTGTCTGTCCCACCTCAGATACGGGTGGGGAGGGGGTTGATGTTTACCTAACCACACACCTGTTCTGTTGATGACCTTTCCAGTCCATTGTCCCTGTATATGACATAGACACTTTACATGAAAGACTTGGTTTCTTTGCAGAGATTGAAACAAGTCCAGGACTGAAGTCTATGTCAATTGAGATTTCACTCCAAAGTTGGCATTTGTTTTAATCTTAGATGTTTTGACTGGGGCGTGGCAATTTCATTCTGTATCTCAGAAAGACTTGCATGGTGGTTTTGGTTGACAGATTCTGTTTCTTTTATCTATATGTTTGTTTTGGGCTTCCCTCGTGAGACTGCCAGAAAGCTCAAGGATTAAATAATTTTCTATTACCATTTTCCTTATTTTCCATTGCCTATTAGACAACGATGTATGAATTCACATCATATTACAGGCTTCATTTATGTAATCATCAATTTTACTTCCAAGTTTCCTTGATGCTATGCTTGGTCCCTCGGCTATGATGTTTCCCCATTGTGTACTGTTATTTCTAGTCTTGGCCATGGCTTAATCAGTGTTTTAGAAATGAAGTAAATGGTAACAAATTCAGCTCCTTTCCTATTGATGATCAAATATTTTTGGCTGGCCAAAACATTAATCTTTTGTTTGTTTTTCTCTTCCCTGTCTCTTCTCCCTCACAGCAAGCAAGGATTTGGCACAGACTTCCTATTTCATGGCTACCAACAGGTTGTTATCCTGCCCCTCCTTTGTTGCACTGTGACTGCACACCATAGCTTCCTGTAATGCAGGGTACCCTTTCAGTGTCCAACGGGCCCTACTTGCACCGGTGGTTGTTGGGATGCTTGCCCCCTCCCCTGAGCTCCCCTCCCCTGGTCGAGGGGAGTGGGACAGGGTGGCTCATAGCGTTACCGGCCCCGGTCGCAGTGCGGTGTATTGTACAAGGGACCAAGAGTTGGCACAGATGGGTTGAATGCAAGATGTGAAGTGTAGTGGTGCGCTTGAACCCCACACATTTGCTCGGTTGCGAAAAAAGTGCATATGTCTGAAAGAAAGACACTTTGGTAGCCTGAATAGCAGCTAAAGATTACACAGATGTAAACATTTCGTAGAGGTCCTTCCGGTAAGTACCACAAATTCATTATTATTTTTTCATATTTGTGCAAAATGCAATATCTGCTTAAATATGTTTCATATTTTGCAGTATTTGCTTGTCTTAACATGCAAATGTTTTCTAGCTGTTCAACAGTATTCTTGTATAAATCTAGCCTGTTTAAAAGAACGTGTTGATAGTGACCCATTAAGGACCTGCAATGTAGAATACATTCTGCATATTCCTTAAGCATCGAGTATCTCTTGTGTATTGACCAAACGTGCTTCTGTTAGTGTTTGCATTTGTCCAATTATAAAATGTATTTGGTGATTATTATTTCTTCCTAAGTGATAAAAACATTACCTCCCTAACATTTCTTATAGTAGGTAGACTGGGTCCTTAAAGGGTTTGTTTAAAATAGCCTGTTGTAGAAAGGGATTGGTATTCATTTTGAATATACAACCTTTTTGTCTCAAACTATTGAACATCAGTTAACATGATGTACAATGTCTGGACCCTGACAGCGAACAGTGCGAGGTGTTTTGCGCCCAGCTTGCATAGTTCTTGGTATGATTTATTGAAAGAGTGAAAACAGGAGCCAAGGAATGTTCTTAAACAGCCCCAGAAGTACTCTGGCTGAGATTGATTTGTTTTGAGTTTAGCCAGGAAGTCTCAGGTTTCAGAGATTCAAAGGAATTAAGACATAAATCGACCTGAGATTGGGGGGTTGAAATTAACTGCAGCCAACATTCAAATGCTGGTAAATGTTGGCTGTGGCTGATATCTTTGTTTACTGGCGATGTAATCTGAAATACCAGACTCCAGACATTGTACTTGTCTCGGCGCACAAGGTTACCATCCAGCTCTTACCAGATGTATTTTAAAATGCAACACTCAGTGATGGCTAGTTCTGGTTTTCCAGACTGCAGACTGAGACTTGGATAATGTCTGTAAGACTTAACCGAGTGCCGCTGAACTTACAGATATAACATGGACCAGACTTGCCCTGATGATCTTTAGTTTCATATCGCATTATAAGTGTGAGTAATCATAGGTGAAGTGCCTGGATAAGTGATTGGGTTGTACTGACTTTCTGCCCCCCAAAAAAACCCTCCTCGGTGCTAATAATGTGATATTAATCAGATTTATATTAGGTTGGTCCAAGGTGAACTTAAGACCTTGATAAGAAAGAACACAAGCCCTCAGTGGTGATTCGAAGTGTCTTTGTTGCAGTCGATGTCTGTATTTCTGTGGTAAATACTTGGATGGTAGCTGTTTGTCTATTATTTTAATGTTATTTGTAATGTGCAATGTTTTTGTAATGTCTAACCATGAACTATTTTTGCATGACCCTTTGCACTTCCACAGTTGTAGCACACAATTAGACTCATTAAATGAGGATTTGTCCTTGAGTCCTAGGTGACATTAGCTGACACATTCCACTTTCATCCGAAGTGCTTTACAGTACCATGCACACATTTCAGCAAACCCCTGATATTGGCAGTTCTAGTGCCTTGCTCCTATCATTGATCTAGAGGACCTCTGCAATTTATGCTTTGTAATGCGGTCCGTGGCAATAGAGACCTTAAAGCACCCCCACAGTAAGAGCAGCCCCGATCCTGTTAGCTTTACAATGATGCAACTGTCACATTGGTTGCCTCAGGATTCAATGTGTTTGACAGAGGGCAGCCTCCACTTAGCTACTGCGTGTAGGTCTGTCCACCACCCTCCGTCCCCATGCCCCAACTTTGAAACCAGCCAAGTCCGTTGAAACTCGCATCAGTGTCACATCAGTGTTTCCCCCTAGGGCCTAGGGGATCACTAACATCTAATCATTAAATTCAAACATTACTTTGAAGCTCACATGCCTTTATGTGCTTGGCAGACCTAAATCATGAAGTTAAGCTCTTAGGCTTTGTTCAGACTGCAGGCAAATCCGATTTGTTTCTCGAATGCGATCTTTAGGACTGACTGTCCACACTGTTATTTGCAAATGATCAGATCGGATTTGTGTATTCAGACATCGTCCACCTATCTGCATTGGTTGCTGTCGTAACGACGTAGGCGTGACTAGGCCTACGTACAAAACAGTGCAGACAACAACAACCGCTGGAAGAATGAAAATCGTTCATCTCGCCTTTCATGCCATATCAATCTCTAGTCGCGGTGCAGAACTCCTGCGTCGCACCAGACAACATCAGCGACGGAGGACACTGATATATACAACAATGTTCCGGGCTGCAGTCATGGCAGGCATCACTGCAGCTAGAAGTGTGGTGGCGTCCGAAAAATAATGACTGGTGGGAACATGTAGTCCTCGGGACTTCTGATGATGACAGATGGCTTACCAATATCAGAATGCGCCGGGGAACGTTATGTGTTGCGTTGCGAGTGCCATAAAGGACAGTTTGATATCCGATTTGAGTGGCTAGAGCGTCCAGACTGAGACACATCTTTAGAAGTCAGATTTGAATCTTATTTCAAACCACCTTTGGCTCAAATCTGATTAGCACAAATCCGTTTCCATGTTTTTTTGCTGTTCAGACTTGATAAAAGCAATCTGATTCCAATCTGGATGCCAAAAATCTGATTTGGGCTGCCAGTGTGAACATAGCCTTAGAGTTCTCACAGAACCTGTATTTGGTTGTAGAAAGATTCAACAGTTTTTGACTTACGTGTGTTTCAGTTTCAATGGAAGTTTACAGTATCAACACTGTATAAAATAACAGATTTTTAACCATTCTGCTGGTATGTTTGTTTTCTGTGTACTCTTGCAAATGAAGCTGCCAGTGAATTAATGTTGTCCGCTCCCTCTTGTGTTTTCTGTGTTTTCTCCACATGTGTGACCAATCCTGACGGTGGCCCGGCTTGAACCTGCACTTGACACACATACCTGCTCTCACACATACCATATACACACTCTTACCCATACACCCCTATCTTGCTTACATGCACTCTCTCTCACACACACACACACAGTCTACACCTTACCACCTTCTGCCTCCAGTACAAGCCCACAGTGATCGCCTGTGTGTGTATCCACCTGGCTTGTAAGTGGTCCAACTGGGAGATCCCTGTTTCCACTGACGGGAAACACTGGTGGGAATACGTGGACAACTCTGTCACCCTGGAACTGCTGGACGGTGAGACTGAAATAATGTGTTTCATATTGCCGTAATGCATTGGAATAAATAAATATACCTTGGAAGGATGTATTTTTTATTTTAATAAATTGTTTTATATTCTATTGAAATATTTCATATAGTATGTATTTGTAAACGACAACTTTCCCTGTGATGGTACAACTGAAGTTTAAACTGAGTTTAATTGTGTTATTTGAGGACAGCAGAAATGTTCTTTGAACTTGACTGAAGAGAGGCTTTTGAATTTTGTGGTGGAGTGTCGCCATTGTCACGCTGTAATAAAGTTGTATTTGTTTTCCCTGTTCAGTTGTGTGATGATTCCATTTATGTGTTACACTTGTAGAGTTGACCCATGAGTTCCTGCAGATTCTGGAGAAGACGCCCAGCCGGTTAAAGAGAATACGAAACTGGAGGGTAAGATAACGTGGCTGCTCTCTGCTGTATATAATGTAAACAAAAGTTTCCTTTTGTAATTTTTTGAACTTGTTATTGGTAGCAGTTTTTTATTTGTACTTTTTTGGGGGTGAATTTGGTACTTTTTGGTTTTTGCTACATTTCTGTAGATGTTTTGGTCCCAATCTTTATCCTAGTGCTGGTGACAGTGTAAAACCAGTTGTTAGTTGGATACTCCACATATTCTAATCATGGGCCTTGTAATATAATAATAATAACCCTCATTTATATAGCACTTTTCATCGCAGAGCGGAAAGTGCTATATAAATGAAAAAGAAAAAGAAAAGCTAAAAACAGAGCAAAAATAAAATGTATTCAGATTAATATAATTTTTTAAACTATATGTATGTGTGTGCGTGCGCGTATGCACGCCAGACTCAGCCATAAAATGTATTGAATAAGAATGTTTTGAGTCTGGATTTAAAAACATTTATGGAATCAGCCTCCCTAATAGAGATGGGGAGGCTATTCCACAAGAAAGGAGCTCTAAAATAAAAAGCCCTACCTCCAACAGTTTTTCTGGCTACGGGCGGGACAACTAATAACCCCGCATCCCGCGACCGGAGGGCACGCACCGGGGTATATGGCCGAAGCGCAACGGACAAATACCCCGGCGCCTGTCCATGCAGGGCTTTAAATAAAATTTGTACATCTATTCTGGCCTCGATAGGAAGCCAATGTAAAATAAATAAAACAGGGGTGATGTGCTCGGTGCGTCTCGTTTTAGTAAGGATTCTGGCTGCCGCATTTTGAACGAGCTGGAGTCTCCTTAAAGCGTTTTTTGGGCGACCAGAATAGTAGTTTGTGTTGGGGTTTTTATGGGGGTGTTCTACATATAGTTAATTTTACATTTTGTTAAACGGTGATGGAGATTATTCCCTTTACAACTAGCATTATGCAACATGGTAATTAGATTGTAATCAGCAAAAAACAACAAAAAAACCCAGTTGTAAATGCACCCAAGATGCATTAAAGATCCAGTCACCCAGACTGTACCTACCTCAGAGTACCCAGTGCTACTTAACCAAAACAAAACTCTTCACAGCCTCATATTAACACATCTCCTTCCCCTCTCTACCTTCTAGGCAACACAGGCTGCCAAAAAGCCCAAGGGCGACGGCACCCTGTTGACGGACAACTCCTTTGCCGGGCCTTCCATGCTGCAAGACCATTGCCTGGGTGACTCCTCACTCCCCATAGTCGTCTCCTCCAACCCAACGTTTTCCAAAGCAGGCTCCTCCTTCACTGTGTCCATGCCTGGCCACTCCGGAGGTACACCCCTCTCTCTGGACGCTATGGCTGGCGTTTACAACCTAGCGGGCCACAGCGACTGGCCCCAGGGCAACCAGGGCCAAGCAGAGTACCCCTCCACCTCTTTAAAACAGGAACCCCTCAGCATCCCTCACCAAGGGCCAGCACTGTCCTTGCCG
>OMOT01076789.1:10987-32023 GCA_900312575.1 Acanthochaenus luetkenii | reverse complement strand
TCAACGGCATTAAGGCAAACCTTGACCTTGGTAGTATCAGGAAATGGACATTAATCCTCAATGAAGCATGCAGGATCATTCCTTATTTTTCATATCCTGTTCCATCAAGTACAACCATTACAGGATTAATTACACACACACACACAAGTCTAGGTGGAATTCTCAGTTGGGTACTTAACAAATTACACAACCAGTGCTCTATTCAGTCTATTATTGGCCTGGGCTAGCTTTGCGCAAAATGCACCATTGATGCTTTTTGTATGCCTGGTATGCCATGTTTTGTGACTTTTACAAGGCCTTATCAAAATCCTTCAGCATGAGATTTTCATCTCAATGGTGATGATTAAATCTAGATTGATTTTAGACTTTACTGAACTGTGAGCTTTATAAAATATCCTAACTTGGCAAAGTTCATGAGAATTGTGTGCCCTGGAAAGCGAGTTATAAAGGCGCAGAAATATCATTGGCCAATATCCGCCAAGAGCATGATAATGTGGAATAATATTCATTGGAGTGCAAGCTGGTGTGAAATGGCCTGATAAGATGAGAATGTTGACACACCTGCTAATCACAAATAGTTATCCCACCATTTTATGGCAGCTTCTTTACTTTATCATTTGGGATTGTCAGTGCTATTGCCATAGAAAAGTTTACTGAAGCCTGTAGCTCAACATCCCCAAAATACAAGGAATTAAATAGATACAGATTAATATATGCTTTCGATTATTACAAGCATGTATCTTACCGTGAAACAAAAGCTCATTCAAATGTAAAAAAAATCAAGCAAACAGTCTCAAATATATTGTTACTGCAGCAGCTCCAGATTTAGTTTCTTAATGGCATCACAGGTTAAAGCTTTGGTTCACTGGTTTATAGCTTTAGGAGAGCCGTCCATGTTCACAAATGTTGATGTCTTTGAATAAAATACGTGCATTTGTATGTTTAAGAGGAATTTGCACCAGCAGGCCAAATTTCTGCAGCATA
Source organism: Acanthochaenus luetkenii (assembly GCA_900312575.1). Lineage (NCBI taxonomy): Eukaryota > Metazoa > Chordata > Actinopteri > Beryciformes > Stephanoberycidae > Acanthochaenus > Acanthochaenus luetkenii. Next base: position 31,039 of record OMOT01076789.1, on the reverse strand, counting down.
CTGAAAACTCATGAAGATTAAAAACATACTGCTATTTGACCATATAACCTCATATGACCTTTTGTGGGTCATGGAGACAAGTTATTGATTTTTATATTTTCTCTTAATTTATTAATAAAATCTGCTACATACTGTATATATTATATTTGTTGACAGATTTTGACAAGGGGAACATACTTTTTCCAAACAATCTTGAAAATGTTTGTGTTCAGGTCTGGCTATTGAGCACTTTTAGACATATTCGCATGGCTAAACTCGCAGTCAACTCCATTAAATATGTGTCTCAGCCTTTGAGTTAAAAGCAACCAGCTGTCACTGTGAGTACAGTAGCAGTAGCAGTTGTGTGACTGGAGTGCAGTGATAAAGGGACTGCCAGGCAGACACACTGAATAGGTTATTAATGACTACCATGCTCTATTGTTCTTGTGCTTATAGATTTCTTGTCTTTCACTTCATTAAACAGTTTGATCAAGTGGTTTTCCAACAGAGAGCTATTTTGAAAAGTGCAGTTCTGGAGTGTTGCCCGTTGCCTTATTGTATATGGCAATGTCTTGGAGGACATAAACACATGATTCTTTTACAAAATTGGATGAACGAGTGACGCGGCATTTTGCAGAGAGCGAGTGACAACATTTTTTTTTAAACAGCAACAGTGGGTTGTAGGTGATCACTCGAGAAAATCTGATCCATCTCTCAGTTTCCCTCAGAGATTGAGCCACCAATACATCAGAGTCAAAGGTAAAGACAAGGAGAGGGGAATTATGAAATGATTGACTATCCCTAACCCATATACTGGCATTCAGGGCAAGTGTTTCTCTATTTGAAAGTATTTTAATGCAATACATTGTCATTGGTATTGTGTTGTACACAAACATCCTTTTGCAAAAAGTACCAAAAAGAAGATACAGACCTGCACATGCAGAACTCAAAGACCATTAAGTCATCCATTCAATGGTTTAAAATTGAATATCATAAATTTTGCGATATGGTAAGATGTATCATGTAATACCACAGATATTCTATTGTTCAGATGGCAGGTTGAAGGAAAGACGTCTTTCTTTAGTGCCTCAACAAGTAATTTGATATGTTGCAGTACCATGACCTTTTCTGCTGTTCAGAATCAGAAATAGGAATAAAACTGTAAGTACAAAAAATATCAACAATTTATGTGTATATTTGAGTCCTTAGTAGTGCAAGAATGTAAATATAGTATGACAAATATCAACAAATGTTTATGTATATTCTGAGTAATAGGTAATATAATGTGAGTGTAACAGTTCATGAGAGTCACAGCGCACAGCAAAAAGCAGTTGTTATGCCGCTTGCCAGAAGGCAGGGTGAAGGATGTGGTGGCCAGGATGTGATGGATCAGTGATCTTGGCTGCACGTCAGGGCCGGCCCTAGACTTTTTGGGGCCCGAAGCAAGATTTGGTTTGGTTGGCACCCCTCACTCTAGCATGTTCTCACTACACATGACACAGAACCAACTTGTGTCTTATGATGTTACTATGGGCACACATATTGTACAAATCAGCATGTAACACTAAAGTGGGACCCGGGAACAGCAACACTGTCTTTAAATTGACTACATATAACCAATGACTATATACACTCAGTGACCAGAAATATAGAAACTCCTCAGTGAAAAATGTCTTGTTGTTGTGGCTCTGAGTCTGTACTCCAGCACATTGGATTTGAAATAAAATAATGACTATGAGGTGCAGACTGTGACCAAGTATTAAATATGATATGGGGATAAAAAGTAATCTGATTGATTAACTGACAGCGACTAAAGTGTCCGTCACTGTTCAAAGATACATCCAAACAAACAATGTTAACAGAACAAAATCTATTGACAGGTTATCACTTTTAAAATGCTAAAATAACACTCAACACTCAAAACAGGGTCTACGCATTTCCTGGACCTTGTGTGATAGGGGTCCTGGATGGATGGCAGGTTGCAGCCACTACTCTCCACTGACCGGGTGATGCGTTCATGACACACAGTTAGACACACACACACACACACATACATATATTTTCGAGGAAGATAAAGAATGGTATCAGTTTGGGTCAGGGTAAAAGGTCCACCATTGTGCACCAGCTGTTTATTTTGTAATTTATGCAGGGGCAGATGATAGAAAAGTTAATTATATTTCAGGAATAGAAATAAGACAATAGGTAAGCTGACTGCATCATTCGAGGAGGGCAACATGTTTACTGTTGCTTTGTTTTATTACTCTTCTAGTGGAGCTAAAACATACTGAAATACACAAGCTAGTGGTGGACATAGTATTTCCCGTCATCAGTGTGGCTTAATCTATTTCAAATATATTATCCCCTAAACTGTGCCTTTAAGATCCAAGCAATCCCTGACTGAACTGAGGAAGAAATTACTTTTTCCATTTTCTGAGCCTGACAAAGGAAGGATTTCGAGTGCTCTCCATCAGCTCTTCATGTCACACACATCAAAGGCTCATTTTGTGCCTGAAAGTTTCTGCCTGTAGAGGACGGTGAAGATGATGTACAATCTTTCTCTACGCTGTTATGTGACACACAATGAGAATTTGATTAAATGATAAATTACCTGTTGCAAACACGTAGGTACAGCATTTCCCCTATAATAAAGCAAAATCAATCAATCAATCAATCTTTATTTATATAGCCCTTTTATAGAAGTATGTCTCAAAGGGCTTTACATTGCATGCATCATATACAGAGTACATCACATCATGTACTACACTACACACAAACACATATATTTGCATGTCTTTGACTGGGAGGAAACCGGAGCACCCGGAGGAAACCCACGCAAACACGGGGAGAACACGCAAACTCCACACAGAAAGGGCCAGGTGAGATTTGAATCAGCATTATACATTGGTATCTCTGCTCTGATTTTTAGTTGTCCTAAAAATAACTCGGTTCCGTAAAATAGGATTTCAGAGAAAGGCATTCTTTGCATATAATTTTTTTGGGATTAGATTAGCAATTAGATTCAGATAATTTGTATTGTATTCTCCTTTACTAACTACTATAAGTACTATCACTATTATGGTATCAATATACCACAGAATAACAAAGTTCAGATTTGCAAGTTAATGCAAAGCATAGTATTTAAACATTTACATAAATGAAATCAGTGGATCTCCTCCTTCTGTTATACTCCCTAAAACAAGTGACGTTCAGCTGCCAAACGACATGCATTTTTCGTAGCATGCACATATTTCAATATGAGCGTAAGCTCGCACAAATAGCTCCATATAAATGTGATCCAAGGCACAAAGCAGGGTGATTGACAATTTCAAAACATCACTAACTAGTCCAGGTCAGGAAAGTGTGCTCATCCCTCCCCTCCCCTTACACCATGCTTGTTTGCAAGTGCAATGCACCAGTAGCACATGCTAACATTGGCAGCCAGCAAACGTTAGCCAGTTAGCTAAAGGCCCAAACTTAGAAGTTTGCCATCACATTATCTACAAATCTACAAATTACCAGACCAGAATTCACTTTCATTATGTAGCAGAAAGCAATAGTAGACAACTGTGGTTGGTTCACCAGTGAACAGTGAACAGAAATGAGCTTTTTATTTAACATTGCCGTACTGTACTGTATTTATGAATGTTGCTGAATGTTGTGCACTGTGCACACAACTGTTGGTGTTTCCTTAAAAACACAGCTGCAGCAGAGGTACAAGAATACGGTGGCCGACGGGTGCAAAAGCACAACAAGGGGCCAAAGCAATTCCATTGAGAGAAACGCGCTGCAACTGCAGAAAACGATGCAAAAACACATACAAACCACGAAAATAAATGAAACAGAAAAGTGCTCCATAACCAGTCAACGGAAGTGCTCCAGGCCTCTAGGGTGGAATATGTTGATTTTCGACACAAGAGAGAGAGAGAGAGATTCAGCTATTAGGCCCTATCATAGATGTTGTTATGCTTGTTTAAGGGCTCGGTCATGAAACACGCTGTCTCTGCCTGTCATGTGTAGGCTAATTGTGTGGCGGTATTGATCTTTATAAGAAGACAGACAAATGAGGTGACAGGAAGCTTTCTTCTTCCTGCTGCCAAACTAAACACACTCTCTCCCTCCCTCTCTCTCTTGTGTTGAAAATCAACCTATTCCACTTCGTGCTCCCCTAGAGACCTGGAGCATTTCCGTTGTATTGACCGACTTTGGGCCCTTGTAGTGCGTTGGCACCCGTCGGCCACCGTACCATAATTATCCGTATGCCTGCTGTTGCTCTTGTGATCCCTTATCAGATCTGCATGAGCTCGCTTTTCACAGGCTTCAGTTCCCCAAGACACCCCTGACATTACTGCTGCTGTCATATCAAGGGTGTCAGCCCGGTTGGGGGCGGACCAGCACTGTGACTGACTCGCGCATCAGGGATGTGTCACGAGTCACGACGTGTCACCTTTTCCACCAATGGACAGGGGAGAAACTATTTCCAGGTCTTCAAACACACTTCAAACGCAGTTGCTCACATTTTGCAGTGTACATTTGTATGTGGTGTCTGGTGATATTCAAATTTGGACTTTGTTTACATTTAGCCAACTAGAGTGATTCAATATGAACAATGGACAACCTTCAAATAAAAATGTACAGCTTGACAAATGAAGCCGGGCTGCTGTAATGCAGTGCTGGACAGATGGATGGAATTCCCCAGACACAGATACTGGAGCCCTGTCAGAGAGTCCACTTAGTCAAGGAGACAAGGCCCTTGCAGGAGACACCCATAGGGACCATACAATCTAATGAGGAGAAGGAGATTGCCCAAGGCCTGTTTCCATGAATTACTTCCCAGAATCCGAGTTCTATTCCAGGAAGCAACAGACCTTTCAACACTGGCCAACTTTTGTGAGTACCATATCAGCAGCATAAGCCAAAAACACAAGGCACTGTCTATTGTCAGGATTGAGTTGTTGGACTTAACCGCTATGGGCTAGTTTCAGGCCCTGCTAATAAAAGCCCGGCGCATCACATGACATCATGACAAGTACACTGTATGTCATATCACATTTCATTCAAGCAAACAATTAGACAAACATGAGCATGCATGTGTGTATGTGCGTGCGCTCACCCACCCACAGGCACTTTAGATAGAATGAGCAAAGCAAGACATACAACCACAGACACAGTATATTGTGTGTATTGTTATAGCGCTGTGTATAGTGTTGCTGTATACACTCTATATGTATCTCTCGCTTTTGTATCGCTCTCTCTGTGCCGAGGTCTAAATTCTGATGTTTCATGCTTCCCCCTTTTCCCTCTGTATTTCCACAGCATTTTGACAGTTTTGCAACAGGGTGTTACTTTTATTGCATTCACACAGCTGAGTCAGCTGAATCAACACAGCAGGACAGCAATAGCGAAATGAAACTTTCAGCAGACAAACTTAAGAAGTAAAGCTGCGACTCTGTTGAGAAATATAAAGCCGTTTCGCGTGAGACCAAAACGAACACTGCCAACAGTAAACAATGCATTTTCAATTGGGGTAGTCACTTTGATAATTATAAATGTTTGATGTTGGGCAAAAGAACGAGGCTTGAAAGCTTCCAAAGTCTGGTGAAAATGCTAATCTATCATTTTGTTTTGCCATTGTCTCGTTTCATTGCATCCAAATTCTGTATGAAGCTGATTGTCCTACTAGTATTCACAGGCAATTAATCAGCTGATGGATTTCTGATAAGGTGTGCATGAGACAGAGTTTCCACATGGCTAGATAAATATTGCACAGTCAATTGCCCTAACTGCCTGCTGAAACCACCAGTGGGCCCCATTTGAAACGAGTGATGTCCACCGATAGACTTTTGCACCTCTCCACGTTTTAACAGCAGCACTTCACCATATGGTGCTGAAAGAGCAGGGTACGGTCGGGGCGAAGGCATACATTCATTATAGTAACAACCAGGTAATTTGCAACCGTTATCTGGTCATTTGTTAAGTGTATGTACTAGGTATTCACAGGGCTCTTCAGGGGGACGGTTACCGCCAGTCTTCTAGGAAAGGTTGCTATTGACGATTGCTAAGTAATGTTCCGTTGTGTCATAATGGTTACCCGTTATCTACTCTGACCCTCCATATTCTAAAGGAAGTAATTCTCATGGTGTTGCATCGTAATTAAAGAACCGCTGTTTTTGTGACAGCTTCCTGCATTGCAGACTACTAGAGCCAGAAACGGTGTGTAAAAATCAAAGTATGAGAAGATAACAGCAACACATGCCCCATTTCTGTTTAAATACAATTTAAGGGAGAATCGGTTAAGTGGGATTCTGTGTCGGTTACCTACAAGACCATTGTACACCTACACGGCATTGGCACATTTAGTTTGCCTTCAGAGTCATGAAAACTTAGAGTTTTGTATTTGTCTTACCTAACATGTTATAGACTCAACCAAGAATTGCCTGTGACATCAGTAAGGTTGATAATAGATTAAAGAAGGCATTGTGTTTTTTCTGATATTTTGTCCTAGAGATGAGAAATGTTTATACTTTTTTTGTCATTGGCAATGTTTACCTGCTCATAGAATTCTGTTATTAACACAGTTACTCAGGTAATCCGTAAACATCATAACTTTTGCCATCTGTGCAAAGTCAGACTTGCACAGCATTATGGGTACATTTTCATGTCAACAAAAAACAGCAGTACTTACTATTTATATTGCTATTATGCTCATTTATTTATATATATACTATATTTATTTGTATTAATGCACACAGAGCTGAGGGTGAAGGATTATAGACTAGATAGAGCAGACCAAGGTAATGCTGCCACGCCCTTTAAATAACCACTCTGGCCCGGTGTCAGAGCTCAGTGAATGAGCACAGGATGTTACGGAAAGTAAAGGGACACCGTATTTATTGTACAATAAAAATCCATAGGGTGGCCCAGGGACACACAGGCATTAAGAGGTCAGAAGGGGATATATCTGCTTACTCAAGAGCTATAGGTTAATCATGCCAAACACTGCACGCAAATTAAATTCACACTCAGTGATACTCCCTCACCACAAGTGAGAAGCTACGCATCTAATGTTAGTGTAAAACAAACAAATGGCCAGCAAGGCTTAAAGTGCTAGGGTCCATTAATTCCACTGCAAACAAAATGGCCCATGAAGCTTGTGCCCAAGAAGGTTACGAGCTTAGCCGCACCCACGTTTTCACTTGTTTACATAGGATAAAATAAAATGAAAATATGGATGAAGACCAACGGATTATGATCCGAAAAAATTTTTTGTCCACTTTGTGTTGTCGAAGGTCTTTAAATAGCTGTGCTGTGTGGCAATAAGGCAAACAGACTTCGTCACCCATGGGCCAGCAGGATTTAGCGATGGCTCGCTCTTATCGGCCTAAATAGTTTTCTCTCTTGGATTAATGCAGAAATTACTTTTGCACGCCTCAATAACCCAATGCATTATCAGAAAGACTTAATTTGTTTGTCGATGGGCCAGTCAAGCGCCAACTAATGATGGAGTAAGTAGAACCATGGTGCTGCTCAAAATATTTACAGTGAGTATACCTCAGGGGAGAGGACAATCAAAAGGGCAATCATTTGGAAATAAGCTAGACAACATCGTGAAAATGATTTGGCCTATCTGAAGAGAGGGCTCAAATAAAGCCTGGTAATGTGTTCAAGCACTGCATCCTCTCTGAAATTGTCTGACAAACAGATTTAGGGAACAAGTAGCTCAAAACACACAAAGTATTCGTGAAATTGAAATAGCGTAGGAATTTTCCTCAAAGATGAGAGTAGTGATTCCGTAGTTCAGAGCTTGCTGGCATTCCAAGTGCAGGAAGCAGCTACAATTAAAACAGTGAAAACAGCTGCAAGGTAAAGGCTGGTTGCGTCCACATTTTCCTGACGAGAAGCTAAATCAGCCGATTCACAGCCACCCATCTCACTCCGCCGGCCTTTCTTCGGGGAAGGGAAGGTGAAAAGCCCCACTCTGTGGTTCCGTCAAACTGCCAACCAGGGCACAGGAACACACTTCATTAGCCACTCCTATGGCAGAGGATGGATGCTTTTCCAGACAGCAGGCACACACCTGAAGTCTTAGGGAGCTGGCTTTTGCTCAAAGACCACAATGCATTACACTGAATAGGCGTGTCACTCCTGCCCAGATCCATTTCCTTTTAAATGTGAGGTCGAGTTAATCAAAGGAAATGAGCTGAGAAATGCCATTTATCCGTTTATCCAGGGAGGTCTTTTCATCACTACCCCTCCTCAATGCCTCCATCATGCACTAAAAGAAAGGTAGATGAGTAATATAATTATAATTATAATTTAACTGTATTTATATAGCACCCATCATACATAAAATGCAGCTCTAATTTCTTTACAATAAATAGAGGAACAGATGAATTAAGGTGAGAGAGATAAAAAAACAGATACATTAAAAAGATTAGACAGTTTAAAAAAAGCTAATTATTTGATATTTAAATCACATACAGACACACACACACACACACACTTTATGTCAATGATTTGTAAAGAGAGGCCTGCTGTCAATTCCATTCAATTCAAAATAGCTTTATTGGCATGGTTTAACATCAGTAAACATTGCCATGAAACAAAACAGAAAAATTACAATTATAACACGTAATGATTGCAAAACAGAACAAAAACATCTTAGAAGTTAGTCCTCTCCAGTTTCACTGGTTGTCCTCAGGTTGTGGCACGAGGTTGTACATTTAGTTGCAGTGACGGCACGTTTAGGCATTTCACCAAGCAAATATGATCATCTCTATGCATTTCATTTTGATTATAATTCCTTGTACACACTGGTTATGGTTATTTTGTGGAAGAATATATTCCTGATATACTCATATTTGAGGTGAGTAAGTATGTTTCACTCTACCTCATTCAATGAACAATGTGCACATATTCGGTCCTCTCTGGGGAGCCAGGCTTGTCAATGACGGCTTTTTTCGAAAGCCAGGTTATATTACTGTCTCAGGCTTTGAAAACACGTGTACGACTACAGATGTACAACCTCACTCGTCATCGCAGCTCCTTATATTCCTCCTCAGGGGACTTATGCAGCATAATGCAAACATTCAGCGTGTAGTAATTATCTTCCAAATGTAGACCATATTGACGCGGTGTCTGGTCGAACCCTTTTGCAACGCGTGCAACGATAGGTTAGCTATATAACTCCTGTTCTCTGAAAGGGGTGAATGAGTGCGATGCAAAAGTACATGAGCAAGTGCAAGAAAAATGCCATCACAGACACTCGACTGAAGTCTATGCAAACATGCCAGTAGTGCTAATAGGCACTTCAGCCAAACAGGATACATATACCATATCCCCTCTATATTCATGTCGAGTACACATCCTTTATTCCCCTTAGCTCAGCTCTGCACTTGACCAAACCCTTTCAGGGAGTATTGAGTCTAGCGTTTTCAGCACAAGGTCTGTGAAGGCATATTTCCCATACTCTCCCATTCTCATACACTGAATGAATTGACTTACATGGAAATCACCACATAACCATGTTCCTGCTTTAGACCAAAATCTATTTTATATTTTAATGAAGGCAGTCACATTAAAAAATACTTAATAGTTCTTCCCTATTTATGTCACTCCATATTTAGAACGTAGGAAAGTGAGGAGTTCAGTGAGAGAGGAGAGATGGAAAATGCTAATTTTATCCCTGACAATATCTATAAAATTGATTAAGACTCTAAAGACTGGGTACCCTTCCTCTTAAAATATTTAATTTCCCATTATTCTAATCAAGACTTACTCTGACAGTAACGAGGCGTCTGCCAAGCAGCAGGCAGGAGGAGAATACCCCTGTGTGAAGGACAGATCTGGTAGTGGCATGAAACATATCTCTACACAGACCAAAGACAAAGAGAACAATTGGCACCCCAGCTGGATTGAAGATGGACCAGATGCACATATCAAACGAAGACCGACCAGTGACAGACAGGAGTGACAAAGAAATATTGTACGAGTAAACATACAAACCGTATAAATGAGGTAAGGCATCGCACCATATGGTTTGATAAGACGTGTGTGAGTGAGAATGAATCCGATATGGGAGTCTGGATATCCCTTTGTCTAATAGACAAAAGTATTGACCACATTCTGCATCAGCGTATGTTTCACAAACTCAAGAGTCAGTCCCTGAACATCCTGTAGGTGGGAATGCCATGCTGCAGAGGTTCCTCTTCCTCTTTGCACGTCAGCTGGGAGATATCCTCAATTAGCCAAATTAGCTCAGTCAAGCTTGTCTTTAATGTGCAGGCACTAATGTTAACATTCCAAGGTCAAGCATCGATTTGCACCGTCTGCCTTTAACGTCTGTAATGAGAATTTACCAAAACAGACCTCAACCCAAGGCCAAATAATAACTCAAAAAAACCTGCATCCTATATCAGACTTTGATTTTATCAATAGCAAGCCTGCTAGAGGTTTTGTAAGGCTTGTCATGTTACTGGCACGTCTAAGTGGGTAGGCTGGCATTAGAAGATAATGATGTAAAGTATTTGACAATACAATGGCTTGTTATTAATTAATGCACGTGTACATTCGTGTGAATTCACCGAACCATGTGTGAGAGGAGGCACAAAACAAAGCAGATGACGAGCAACAGAAGGAGAGTGAGAGAGAAAGGCTTGGAGATCGATTTGGAAGCACTGTTCTTCTCCTGAAGCCCATCTTTTAGCATGGGGAGATACGGATGGGTCGAGTGACGAAGTAGGCTGAGATAAGGGCCCGCTGAGGATTATTCAATCCATCACCTGTGGCCGTATCCTTACACAGCCTGTCTGAGGAGACACAGGAAGGAGCCAGTGCCTCAAGGGATCATAGCAGAAAAAAATGGAAGGGGTCACTCCAGCTCACAAAGACTGCCCCACATGCACCGTGTGAGAGGATGTCATGTTGGAAGATTGGGGCTGTGTGCGGGCTGTGTGTGTGTGTGTGTCTGTGTGTGTGTTTGAACAACAGTTAATGACGCTTATGTTACTTAGCCTAACATTATTCCAAATGAAAGGACATAATTTATGTTAAATCTGATAATGATACATATTAGATCTACTATATTCCAACTGGAGAAATAAACAAGACACGATAATATGTCTTGATTGATCACTTCAAAAAACATGCTGAGAGTGCATCAGAAAAAATATATATTAGGCCCTGCTCTTGGCAGAATATGGTTTTCCATCTTAATTGGGTGTGTCAGGGGAGATGACAAGGAAAAAAAGGCAAGCATGTTGTGGTAAAATGAAAGTGCACTTCAATATAGATGTGATTTCTGTCTGGATGAAAAGAGCACAACACTGCTGCCTCTCCACTTATTGATGGATGCAGTCCCATCAATTTGATATTTGCCAATCCACGTTTTGCGAGAGGCGGAAGTCTGGGACTCTACCATTACTTATAGATTGCCAACACTGACATTCTAAAAATAAAGGTGAGATTTACAGTGGTTATAACCTGCTGATATCCTCCTCAACTCCCAAATGGTAGTGGATTAAAACGTAATATATTTTTAATGATTATCAAATTGTGTTCAAAAGCAGATTAGTGTTCTACGGCGGGAACAATTGCAATAATAGTTTAATTTGCATTTCTAAGTGAAATTTAGGTGAAGCTGAAAATAAAAAGTTTTTTTTCACTGGATATAAATGTTGCCCTTAGCTTAGAATTTAAAGGCAACTGTTGTTGTTTTTTAGCAACACCCTGCTACACATTCACACCTGGGAGCTGCCCAGTAAAAGCACAGTCTTCTACTGGTGGCCACTGAGCAGCTGTACTGGAGCAGTAGGAGAGCGTTACTCATTCCCTCATCTCATCCATATTTCCTCTGCCGGTCCAGGTATTGAAACCAGTGACCTTCCTGGTAACAAGCACGCTTCTCTAACCTCTAGGCTGCCGCCGCTCACACAATCAGCAGTGATTTATCAGCAGCAACTCCTTCATGACAATTCATAGGTCTACTGCTGCCTGTGGTAACTCAACCAATCGGGAGCACTGCAGTGCAATTCAAAGTGCAAAAATATTTGTCTTTACAGAACGGTTGCAATCAGGAGTCTGTGCAGGGTCCTGATCACAAGGGATATAATGAACCATCTGTACATTACATGGTCATATCAGTCGCGTGTTGTTTCTAGTTTGTTGTCTCACTGGTATAAATTATTCTCAGACAGTATCTGTACAATCTTTCTCCTTCCTTCTCTTTCACTCTGAATAAAGTCAGCTTTGACACCAGACCATCTTTCATTGCATAACAGATAACACAGTTACAAATGCTATGCCTGGTTACAATGAAGATAAAAGGGAATCTGAGATAATATTAGAGGAACGGTATGAATTTTGACCTGTGAAGGTTGAATCACAACAGGAAGATAATGTGTATTTTTAAGATACTGTGTTGTGATATATTGTTGTTAACCAAAAAGAGAATACAAGGCACTTGACAAGCTTGAAAGAGCATTCTTGGCCTGTGTCCTTTCAAGAGAAATGTTCTGTATTTGGTTTGACATTGTGTTCTGTTATCACATATAGGGTGAAAGCTTGTGAACAACATGTCAGGGGGCTCAATTGTTTCTGTGTGCAACACAATAATCTTTCTTTGAAATAATATTTATACACGTTTATTTTCAAAAGTGCAAAAATGACTTATATTGTTGTTGTTGCTGTTATTGTATAGTACATAATGGCTTATCGGACTAATATATCTCCAAGCAACATCAGGTATTCAGTCTAGCATCTTGCATCCACTTTCGATGGAGGCTGGCTTATGTCATTTTATATTTAAACATTTGGTGGGGACATTAATGTCAGACCGCAGCTTACTTTACAGACACTACTTAACAGATGGGCTCGGCCATGGAGGAGTCGTGGAGTCGTATTGATCTTTGATTCATTGATTTCCTCTTTTTTTTTTTGTGTGTCAGCGGCAAAGCAAAGGGATCGCTGAGAAGGTCTCTCTGAATAAGAATTGTGAAGCGCTGGGCACCAGGGCGAGGGGCTGCATGAACAATAACTGCTGCTGCCGCTGCACATTGTGCTGGACTCCAGACTCCAGACTTGGCGTGCTAAGGGGCTCTCGCTGCAGATGTGCTCTGACACGTAACAGCAGGTAAACTGCCAACACTTAATGAGACTGTGGAATTATTGAAATCCTGTCTGCTTGATGTGAGACACAGAGAGACATGCTGGCTCTGTCTAAAAGCTCACTTAAAAGCTTCCTGAATTCCCATCTTTATGTAAACAGGTAGCGCCAGCTTCCAACACGAAGCGATCGATGGCCGGTCATCTGCAATTCAATGGTGTACGTGGCAATGTTTCACATTTGAACAAAGAGGGAGTCTTTTGAGCAAGCTGTGACCATCCAAGCTCATCCGTTATTTGGAAAGATAAATCCCTTTTTTAACGGTAAAGAAAAGACTGTATAGTACACCGATGAAATAAATATATCTTTTTTAACAACATGACAGAATATCTGCAAGATATCTGAGGTTTCATCAGATGCAGAGGAACTCTAGGCTCCGGGCTAAACATGTCCTCAGTGTTGTGGATTGTTTGGAGTTGGGAGTGGGAGGCCCTCTGCTCTCCTCAAGGCCCACTCAATACCTGTTTTTTCTGACTTCATATATTGTACTGTGGAACAGATTGGGCGCTCTGGAAATACAGTTGGGGTATTATTTATGGCATTCTTCTCTCCGCTCATAGAGAAGCTTAGAATGTTTGCTTCTTCTGTTTTCAGGTTTTCAAAAGTGCATACTGTACTTTAGTTTGACAAATCAGGAATTGAAGCTGAGTCTCAAGCTAAATTGAAATGCGCCCACTAGACCAGTGATACGGCCATATTTAGAACGCTATAACCCAATATCATGGTACCAAAGAACCACTATTTGACTAGAAAGTCCAATATTGATGATTGTGTTTTAAGTAAGCTTCAGAAGAGACTTAACTCATGTGCAATATCACTTACTAACGAGATAAATCAATGTTTAATCTTGGAGGGAATCTATTCTCTCATGCCAATGTGTCATACGCCTAAATAGGACAATGCTGCAGCAAAATATTATTTCAAGGAATGTCAAGGCAATGCACAATTCCTTGGCTAAGTGGTGGAGGAAGCGGAGAAAATAAAGCCAAATCACAGAATACAGCGTTCATAAGTCAATGCATGGGTAAATCTGTTTACTCCGGAGTCTAAGCTCTGTGTGAAGGGATATATTGAGATGACAGATGATATAAGGCAAGCCAATAACTATTTCTGTGGGTTCGCTAGAATTCGAAAATGAAATGATACCTGGCAGATTGTCTGCTGTCTGTTTGTGTCTAACCGCCCACTGCAAGATTCAGCCTTTCTGTTCACAGGAGTAGTTTCTGTTAAATTAGTTCTGATTTGATGTTTGGTGATACATTAACACACATGATGCTGTACTAAAAAAATGTCCATCCTCAAATCAAATTAAAACAATTTTCTCACCTTGATAACTAGCAATTAAACATGATCACTTTGATCATAAAAGACAGCTTTGAGCTTTAATCTGCATACTTAGGATTGCCAGAGTTGTAACTAGGGTTGGGTAGGTTACTTTACATATGCATTCCATTATAGTTAGCAATTACCTCGTCAAAATTCATTACATCAGAAATGTATACCCAAAACTCAGTAATGTATTCTGATTACTTGCAGCTATGTTCATATTGTGTTGCCATATAAAGGGTTACAGATAAGAAAAGTTGAAAAATGACAAAGTTCAGGAAATTTATTTCAGGTTTGCATTTAAACACAAATGTGCCTCTGCGCTATATTTGATAAAGATGTAGAACCACCTGCCACTATTTAAATGGCCTTCTGAGTTGTGCTTTATTCCCAGAAGTTATCCTCACAAGTATCTGTAATCAGAAAACATTGTTTTTTGTTAGGTAACCTGACAGAATACAGATGTCGTTGCAAGTATCCGATTATTACCCAACTATCAATACAATGGCATGCTCATTGTTCATTATGTCTTGGAAACCAATGGAAGATGTGAAAGAAAGCAATTTGGAAAAGGGTTAGGACAAGAAGCCTGGGGAAAGAGAAAGGAGACAGAGCAAGAGAGGCGGAGAAATAGAGACAGAGACGTTGCAGTG
Organism: Acanthochaenus luetkenii; assembly: GCA_900312575.1. Classification (NCBI taxonomy): domain Eukaryota; kingdom Metazoa; phylum Chordata; class Actinopteri; order Beryciformes; family Stephanoberycidae; genus Acanthochaenus; species Acanthochaenus luetkenii. Next base: position 15,922 of record OMOT01076789.1, on the reverse strand, counting down.
GAAACGTTTGCATCTCTGCGAGTTATAACTGTCCGTGCACGAGAAGAGAAGGACTCGATCTCTGTGACACAGGGGTTTGACCATGTGAGTTATTTCTTCCCCATTGCTGGTCTGTGTTGGCTGACTGAGGTCAGAGTCATGTTTAGGCTAAGGTGCTGAGGGAACAGTCCAGATGAAAGGCCATGCTGTGATTCATTCCTTCTACTGCCTGGACTCCATGTGTGGGAACAACCACATGTTGTCGTCCCCCCCCTGTCGGGCTGTGCACTCTCGGGACATCTCTCCAAGCAATCCGATGCTTTATCGCATTTCTAATAATCAGACCATCATTGAGCCATTTTATTCATACTATGTGTGTGTTTGTTTTGCCAAACCGGAACCCAAACCTATTGCAAAGATTGTCTGTGGAGTGTTCAGGTTTATTCTGTTAAAATGTGTTGTGTTCAAAGCGCATACGCAACACAATATTCAAACTGGATTAGTGGTCAGTCTATCACAGCATGTACCAGTCATGCAGTCCTTGGCTTTACACACTATAGTTTCCACTAGACACACACATTTTACCTTTCACATACTTATATAAGATGCTCACACATTCATCTAATGAAACACGCATTATTGAAAACCTCTCACATATACTATTGAAACCCTCATAAACATGAGTGAAATAGGTCATGTTCACATACTGTACACCACTGAAACCCTCACATATACACTGCTGAAAGCCTCTCACATACAATATTAAAAACCTCTCGCACACGCTATTCAAACATTCTCATAAACACTAGTGAAATGTATTATGCTCATATGCACTAGTGAAACATTCTCACATAAAGGACAGAAACACTCTCGCACACACTATTGAAATGATTTCAGTAGTGTGTGTGTGAATGTTTATGTAAGTGTATATGAGAGAATTTCACAGGAAAAGGAAGGTATTTCAGTAGAAACAGGAAGAGGCAGGAATAAAAAAATAATAATTTGATTTGAATTTGCCTTTGATTTTTGGTATGGGTACAAACACAGTAAAATGTTACTCAAGAACTTTTCATCTCCACGAAGAACCAAACTTTATATTTTCATGGAATGGACTGTGTGCTATTGTTATCATCGTTCATACATTTTTTTAAAGGGGCCAGTAATTGATAGATCAGAGGTAGGTAGGACATTGAAATTCAGATATGGGTCCTCAGTATACATTTACTTAGGCATTTCTGAACTATATTTACTCTACGTAAGCATTTGTTTAGCTATGTATAACTCATCAACCCTGTGGAATCAAGCTGAATAAATTACCATGCAATGCTTTAATTGACACTTTGATTTACTCAGACACAGCAAAGGTCTCAATTGTGATTTGCTCAACTTGTACATCAAGCTCTACTATCTTTGAGTGGCAGAGTAGATGGATGGAATGTTGTTATTTTAAATTGAGGCACAAAACAATGAAGGCTAACAATACAATAACTGGCACCTGAACTTTTCTTTATCAGCAGTGTAGTGAGGCCAAATAGCATCATGAGATCCCACAAGTAATTTCTTGTTGACAAAAGAGAACATGCACAGTGATGAGCTGGACAACAAAACAATTATTGTAATTTTTTTAATGAAATGAAATTTAAAATAAACTGCAGGGGAATAAAACAAGTCAAAAAGAAGGTTGAGGGGGAAAAGACAGTAGAACAACCTGGAAGGTCATATGATTAGGATCTCATACTGTTTGATTGGTTTTGGGTTATTTGTATCTGTATGAAATGTGACTGGTAATTTATGGCCATCAGTTATACTTCCGCTAACCCATCCGCAGCTTCAAATCCCTGGTGGGGCGTCTGTGGTATTGTTAAGCAACACGAGATTACCAGGGTGATAGGATGGCCTCTGGTGCAATCTAATGAGGCTGAGGTTGTTTACCTCCTCTCCTACTCTGCTTTCAGGGGAACATGCCAGCGTTTGCCCAACATGAAGGCCAGTGTTTTGATAAAGGTCAATGAGAGTGAGACAAGGCTGCTGAAGTTTGCCTACTTTAATTAGCTCTGGCTTTGTGCTCTCTTCTCATCCTGCAGTGCCACTCATGTTCGTGGCCAGAACAAAGATGGGGCTGAGACGGAGCCAAATGAGAAGGGAGAGGTTCACTATCAACAGTGATTCACTGAGATGAGACACTCGAAACACTGTTGACGGAAAACAGACGGCGAGACTGTTAAAACTGGATTTGCATTTGCAGAGACATTCGTTTAAGTAACATTCCCACAACCAAAATGGGTGTCACATGTTCAAGTTCCAGTTCAAGTTAATTGATTTATATAGCCATTTCTTAAGGCTGCCAATAACAAGAGCAGAACATGCTGAGAAAAGGTCAGATATGTGTCTCTATCTTATTATGGGAGTTGGTTTCATCCCCAGTTATATTATATATAGTTGTGTATATACTGTTTCAATGTTTTGTATGTACCTAAATAATCTTGATGAATGTGTTCATCCTTGACAAGACTGAGCTAATGTTCTTCCCCTCTCTAAAAAACCCTCCATGACCATAGATAATACTATTGGTAAGCAGATCGATAATTTCCTCACCAGTGACTCTGCTCAGCTACTTGTCCAAGCTCGAGGGCTCTACCAGTTTGACTACAACTCTCTCCAGGGTGGCAGGTTTTGGCTTCTTCGGTGGTAAACTGTATGTCATTGTGGAAGCAGTTCATCCAAAGCACTGCCTTGAGTGCATATATTTGTAATGTGGGTGGCTGCAGGTAAGAATCCTTGTATTTGTAATGCATTTAACTCCTTACTCTTACCTCCTTCAACCTCTCTTCATTATGTGCTCTCACTGACTGTGCCTACAATAACTTATCCTTTTATCTTTTTTTCTTCTTCCCCACAGCAGCAACACCCTGGTCATCACAGGACAGGATCAGTCAGTCAGTCAGTCAGTCCACCGGTAGACACTTTTCACCTAAGATCAGACCCAAGTCTATGTATAGGTAGTCTCGCGGCAACAATTCCAAAAGCCAGCGATAAAGGGCAATGGGAACAGTGTACGTACATGAGGATTTATTGATGGAGGCAACTGCTGAGGGCAAGTACGTGTAAATGGTTTCTTCTTTTTTTTTAAAGCTTGGATATCTTTATTTGGATTCCATTTCACTAGCTCAGGATAAGGTGGTAAGGAACAACTTGACCTACATCTAGCTAGCTACAAATTCATGAATAATAGGTAAGTAGTGCAACACAATGTCCATTTATGTGTCTTGCCCTGCACCATAGACGGCAATATATAAAATAGTAATACATGATGATGCTTTCCAGTATTGAATTACTTGATTATTCTATGAATGCATTCTGCTAGATGATATGATCAGAAGGCATGGATATGTAGCCTATGAAACTTTGCATCATTATGTCAGACCAAATACCAAAGACTAAATAATTGTGTCAATCCAATGAAAGTTTGCTCGTGTTAAATGCATACAAATAAATGGCATGACAAGAAAATATCTACCTAAAGGTACAGAACACTGCATAGAAGAAGACTGACATTTACAGGGCGGGACACAAAGGACATGGGAGAGGACCAGTAGCCACCTGCACCAGATCCCCATTACACAGTGAAATACTTTAAATTACACAGCACAGGAAACTACACAAGACAGGACACAAAATGACCTAACCCTCTCTGCACTGAGTCATCACCCACAGTGGCCATGATTCACCTAATACAGCTGAAACAGAAAAAGTCTTACCACTGCTGCAGTAAAACACGTTAGACCCATTCGTTCTTGATACATCACTCCTGGCCCTGAAAGAAAACCACACTACAGTTATTTCAGTTCACAAAGGTGTGTGTTGGAGGGGTGGACAATTAAGGATTCAGGTCGGAGTTCATTAGAAGCTGATCTGGAGAGCTATACGCTCCATCCTGCCATTGGAACTACACAATATTGTAAATTACATTTTTGTAATATAAAATCCATAGTAGCCATCCAATCCAAATCCTTACAGAGGTCATCTACAGGAAACTGACCGTGCATTCAGACTGCGAGCAACACGATCAACAAGTCACCTGAGCAACAAGGGGAACTCGGCCGTTGTGTCAATGGTCAATAAGCGTAATTGTCGGCCGAGAAAAGTTGGCCACAGCTAAACTTTTAGGAAGAAGCTCCGAGACCGTTCGTTAATGTGCGTGTAAGGAACAACCTGATTGGTCCAAATGTCCCACACCCACTCCTGAACCAATAACAAACACAGTGATTCGGTTGTGGAGACTACCTATCGGATCTTCTTCCTAATTCAAATTGTAAATTGTATTTTATACATTGGCAGAAGCCGCTTTGTTCTCGTTCGTTTGTGTGCTAAAAGTGACATTTGAGACCTGTTTCTCCGTTCCAATGTACGTCAACGGGGAGAGAAATAAACATCATCTTGGATCATCAATGTCCAATGAACCGAGCAACTATTGAAGACGTCTCGCCAATATTTGGAGTTACATCATTGCAAAGTAACTACACAACCCAAACCTCTACCAAACTGTAATGATGCTTTAAGAGGGTCCTCAAGCAGCCCGCTGGGGACCTTCGCTCCCTCCTGTATCGATTACTCTGGCCACCAAGTAATTAGGCCTCAGTGAGCACAAGTGAATGTATGGGAGAGAAATAAGAAAGAGGAGGGGGAGACTTGAGTTGTGACAGAGAAGTGCCAGCTCTCTGTGTGGTGTCAATAAGGGAAGAAAGGAGAGCAAGAGTAGTTGAGATACCGGTGGTTCTGTCACAAAACCGTACTCTCTATGCCTTTTTGTCCAACTCTTTAGCCATAGGGGGGCGGAGAGTGATTGAAAGAATGAACAGATAAGGCAGACGAATAGGGCAGTGACAGAACAGGAAAAGAAAATGTCACTTTTGTCCATTTTGTCTCCCATGAAGAAAAGGTTGCTGGGGGGGGGGG
>OMOT01076789.1:0-10967 GCA_900312575.1 Acanthochaenus luetkenii | reverse complement strand
TGGGGGGGGGGGTCACTATGGATCTGTCTCCATGCATTCATTTGTCTGTCTCACTTGCGCTATGTCAGATAACGCCGATCCAATTTTGACTAAACTTCTGATGCACACCACTGCGTTCTGGCAGTTTCTAAATGATGCTGATTGGCCGAACTACTCCATCCCTACATTACAAGTAGGTCACGCAGGTCTTCTGACCAAGGCCTACTGGTTGTCCCTCGCTCTAGACTTAGGACTAAAGGTGATCGAGCCTTTGAAATTGTGGCTCCTAAACTGTGGAACGCTCTTCCATTGGACTTAAGAACTGTACACTTTCTATTTCACTATCTGTTATATATACTGCATGTGTGCCAATTTGTTTGTCACTCACACTCTCAAAGTTCTTTTTATGTTCAATAGAATGATGGCATGTTAATAAAGGCCTTTTAATCTAAGGGAAAGAGTCTCCTGGTCCTTTTTGTGGATTCTACTGATAACCCCACCACCAAAAAGTACCTTTATATGACAGATTTTAACCAGGTGTATCCCAGCAGCGCTCCCCATTCTTCAACTCAGTCCATATGAGATGACCGCAAGTAATTAGTGGACATGACTACGGCTGCTAATTTCCTGATCACTATTTGCATTTACACCAAAACTTTAATGGTTCATTTCCTACAAAAGTGCAATGTTTTGTCTACGACACTAGCATATATTTTCACAGCGCATCTTCGATGACAAGCGGCCACAAGCAGTGTGACTGGTTGATAGAGCGGGTTCTCTCAAGACACCAACATGTCTATTTGGCTGGACTTTTTACTTTGCTGTCTGTTCCGCTATTCACATCAGTGGAACATTGGTATGGTGTCACCTTTACATCGTTCCATGTCTCTTGAATGAGGAACGGTTCATCCCAGCTCTTGGCTGCTTGTTTCTCTCCTCCCCATGGAGCTGGACATTTTATGCGTAAAAAGCTTTCTCGTTTCCCCTGACACAGTTCACCACATGAAATAGCTGGGAAGAGAATCCTAGAGTGAACATTCCACTTAGTGAATTCCTTAAGGTTAGTAGACATGTTTCTTACACAGCTGTAATAGCTTGGGGAGGGGGAAAGAAATGACACTGACCGAGGAGGTAACCATGTCCATTATAATGACTACAAGTCCAATGCTCTGCAGGTTTGAAAAATAATACCCCAGTGAAAAAACAAAGGAAAACAAAACATTTATTTAGAGTTATTTTCTATAAACTGTTTTGTAAAATATATTTTGATATGTGTGATAGACTAGCTATGGACCGTTTGATATATTGGAAATCAAGTCACATGCAAATTAAGTGAATTACATTTTGTAAAATCCTTTCTATTCTTTCCCGTTGGTTCTGTGCGTACATCTCTTAATCATGTGGCATTCAGAGGGAGGGGGAAAATGCTACGTATTGCATATTTTTTCCCATTCTATTATTTTAAATGTAAATGAAGTGTTTTCTAGCCTACTTATTTCAACCTGTATCTGCCATTTCCCGCAATGCAAGCAGTATTCGTTTGAACTGGCTGAGTCAGACTATTAATTGCTCATAGTAACTGATCATGCGCTCCTATACTACTTCCTACTCCTAACAGAATTGTATGTTCCTTTTAAGCTGAATTATTGCATATATAAGAGCACATCAATTTTATAGTGTACAGGAATCTCAATGCAGTAACATGGTGTCTATTATCTGATCACTTAACGGGTAAGTTGACCAACAGGTCAAGCTCCCAAAAACTTGCCATATTCCTTCTATGATACATTATGTTTCAAAATAATCTGTTGCAATTTTCTGTCCAATTCTACCCTGAATCTCTCTTTCAACCTGGGAGGTCACAGCCACTTTCACAGAAACAGAGAAAATCATACGGTAGAATATTCAACAAAACAATAGGACTACAGTGTTTGCATATTTTGTAATAACACCACATTGAAGGAGACAATACTGGCTTTAACTACTGGCTACTACTGGCTAGTGTTTAATGGAAATAATCAAACTTAGGGAAAGTAAACTGATCAAATGTTTACCACCCACAGTGATCTTTACTATTTCGTACTGCACTGTTTCATACAGTAATGTGTGCTGGCTCATACAGGGGCAACCTGAGAAGACAACCCAGCATCCTCTCTTCTCTTTTACTGAGTCATGCGTTTACCTCGGTCCTCAGCAAGGCCACTAAACTGGCAGAGCTCAGGGCAATCAAGACAAACAAGGCAAACAGAAGACAACCCCAACAATACATCCAGGATATCACACATTGAAATCTGTGGAATATACACTTATCCAAACACAAATACACCACCACAGCAACTAATTATCACTAAATTAGCTAATTAAGTTGACCATTTTCAAGTTTCAAGTTGTATTGATCCCATACATACACGTTCATGGCAGTGAGATTTGTTGTTCCCATATGCATCTCTCTCAATTTACAACACCGTAAACACTTCAAATACAATAAAACACAATACATAAAAAGACAATTTGAGCAGGTATTTACAATTAACTTGTGCTACAATAAATAATACTAATCTTGCCAGATGAATAACAATAATAGTAAATATTATAATATAGTAAGAAGTACAAAAAACATTGCACAGATATTGCACATCCTTACACTTGGTATAAGTGAAAACAGTGATGCAGTGGGATGTGAGAGGGTGGGGGTGGGGCTAGGCAGTAGGAGGGAGGAGTGGGAGGGGACAGTTCAGTTGTTGGTGGGGCTGGGCAGTAGGAGGGAGGAGTGGGAGGGGACAGTTCAGTTGTTGGTGGGGCTGGACAGTAGGAGGGAGGAGTGGGAGGGGACAGTTCAGTTGTTGGTGGGGCTGGGCAGTAGGAGGGAGGAGTGGGAGGGGACAGTTCAGTTGTTGGTGGGACTGGGCAGTAGGAGGGAGGAGTGGGAGGGGACAGTTCAGTTGTTGGTGGGACTGGGCAGTAGGAGGGAGGAGAACTACAATATGTGTCCAATACAGGGGTGGCTGGGGATGCTACAATAAAAATAAAATACCCCTTTCATCAGACGGCTTCTTTATTAATTCAGAGTGAGTCTAAATAACATTCAGGAATGCTGAATTGGTTACACTATTATTACTGGCATCTCAACCATGAAATGTATAAAGAAAAGCCAGGCAACATTTTCAGTCACTGAAATGTCATGTTTGGATAATCAACTAAAAATACAATATTTCCTGTGAATAAAGATAATCTCAAATGGAAAATGTAATAATAATAAATAATAATATTTTTTACCATCACCATCAAATCATGTTGCTGCTTGTACATTATAATGGCTGTACTATGGCTGTTCATTAGTAGCATGTTTGCTGGGATGTTGATTGTTTTGTTGGCTTGTTGGCTTGTGCTTGTAGCATTCTATCTAACAAAGTGGTTGGTAGTAGCACGGACTCCAGATAACGCTGCTATGTATTGACTTTCCTATGCATCTCGAGTCCCACTGTGACCTGTTGTTTTCTCGGTAGAAAAACCTCATGAGACGCCGTGCACCAGAAAGCGGATCGAAATCAGATTCTGACACGAAGCCTTCGTCTGTGGATATACAAAACACTGATAATCACCCAAAAGCACGGCTCAGAAATGTGCTGACGGAGAGTTATGTTACTTTTAAACAAAATCGCGCCAGAAATCACTGTTGAGCCTCCTGGAGGTGTCGGGGGCCTAATTCAACTAAACACAAAACATCTGTGATGGGAGGAGCCCACTTTATAACCCCAGTGACATACCTGCACTCACACACTCAGCCCTGTAACATTTAGATTAGGTGGCTGGTGAATGGTGCTGTAGATTTATGACAGCAGAGCCTGATGTCCTCTATAGTCACCATGTTTGGGTTAGTATATCATTCTTTTGACATCTGAATTGGGCTTCTGTATGCCGTGTCTCCCATATGTACATTTATGGTGTTGATAAATTTAAATTTTCAATTGTATGTAGTATTATGACGTGCACTTCTAAGTTGTCAAGACAAGAGAGGAGGACACATCTGTCGGTAAAGGAGTATGTCTTGATAAGTTTAGCCAAAAGATGCTACTTGTTCTGCACCTCATGAGTCCACTGTGTCACTAGCAGCCAGATAGGGCACGTTCCCCTCCAATACTCGTAGGGTTGTTGTTGAAAGCAGCCGGTACTAAGCAGAACATTCAGCCTTTAGCTGGTGTTCTTTGAAGTGACACCAGGCATGACTGATATGACTGAGACTATCTTAAAAGTCCACCATACAATACTTTAACACTGTTAAAAGACAGCTATTGGCGATGCACCTTGCATTTCTGGGGCTATTTTGTTGTTTAGTGTATTTTTCCTATGCCTGTAGATAACTAGCCATACGTAACATTGGTGTAACATCACTTTGAGATATTTCCAGCGCAGCTACAATGAAGTTTGGTGGAGAGAAACATGTTCAGCTATCTAACACATCAACAGTAAATGTCAGGTCAGTCCCTCAGAATCAAAGAGCAAGGGCTTCTTTCTAGACTCACCAATTTGCGTTCAAAAATCCATCGTAGAAGAGGAAGAGATACCAATTTCTCCACCAACAACAATGGCCTCAATAGACCAGAATGCAATGCAGCCACAAGACATGTTGCATTTTGAGTAAGGGGCATGGATGACTGGAAATACTCTCACTCTCTTGCTTTTACTATGCTCTCGCTATTGCTCTCTCCACCTACTGTACGTGTATAAATAACCCTTAGCTGAATGCAACAAGTTCACTCCCGTTCTCTGGAGGTTGTCGAAAGTAATTCTGGGAAATATAGGAAATCACTAACTGAAGTTAGAAGTAGACGAGGCAGGTTGAGGGAAAGTGGGTACACCAATAAAGTAAATTACAACACTTCCTCACAAAAGAACTCCTGGAATGCACTGATCACAGATTTTTCCTTTAAGTTATTATAATACATGTAAGCAACAACCCCATGTAATAAATCATTCCCAGTAGATAGCTTTTCTCTAAATTGCAACAATAGCCTAGAGCTAAAACAGGGTCTCTGAAAACTGCATACTAAGACAAACATGCCACTATGCAAAAGAATTGCCGTGGCACACAACTTCCCAGAGAGAGTTTCAATAGGAGGCACCATATTGCCACCGATTAAGGCTTTAGGTGGATAATAAGTCATTAGATTTCCACGGTAATTCATGACTGCAAGTATTGATCTACTGTAAGCGGACAGCATATCTTCATTTTCCTCATGTATACATTTTAAAAGGTTAGAAAGTTTGGTCATTTTACAACATCTCTCATCTATCAATAGATCATATACATCGTGACTAAAGCAGGTCTGATACAAATATAAGACACATGTCCAAAAGAAAGCAAACCACAGTGAACATTAGAGGGGAGAAGGGGGATACTGTGTAGTGGAAGGGGCTACAGGGAAATGCTGACGTGGAAACAAGAGACCTGGGGCCTCAAGCGTGCGTAGGCACAGTTTTGTGCGTAAACTGTGCCTACGCACGCTTCTACGCATAGAATGTGATTGATCAATTTCTTCTGATGTGTGAGAATGTGCGTACTTTTAGAGCTACTCCTGACCATGTGTATGCAGAAACCCATAGTGGTAGAAAAGTGTAATCACGGGTAAACCGATTCCTACATTTGAGATGCACAAACTCCCACTTGTCAGCATAATTGATAGAATGATTGTCATCTGCGATGCTCACACAGGCACATTTCAACGAGAGATTGGAGACAGATATGACATTTCCCAACCAATTATGAGCTGAATTATACCACATGTTGTACGTTGTAAGTTAATATCGCTAACCCCGCAATACATTACATTTCCAAGTACCACAGTGGAAAAGGCAACAATAATGAGGCACTTCCACGCCATCGCAGGTTTTCCAAACATAATTGGGGCAATAGACTGCACACACGTAGCCATCAAATCACCCAGTTTGGAAGAATTCACATATGTGAATAGAAAAAGCTACGCAACGCACATTTGAGCTTGTTGAACGTTGTTGCCAACTGGCCGGTCGGGACACACGATTCTTTCATTGTGCAGAACAGCACAGTGGGACTTTTGTTGCTGTTGGAGATGGCTGTCTTATTGGTGAGTGCGTAATTGGCGAATACCAATAACGTTGTACATCATTGCAGGAGACATAGGATATGCCCTGAAGTCCCTGGATGATGACTCAAATCCAAATCCAACAACTCCACAGGAGGATAATTACAACCGAGCGCACTAGGAGCACAGTGGGACGCGCACTAGGCTTGGCGAAAGGCCACTGTTTGTGCCTGTCTGGCAGAGGAGGCACACTGCAATACCAACCTGACAAGGTTTTGTTTTTTCCAGTAACATAATTAGGCTTCTGTAAATGATAACCTTTGTAACGTGACAGTGATGCAATTTGTTGTAGGTGTGCTACATTGTGAAAGCATGCAGTGTGCTGCACGACATTGCCATTAATAGTGGTTCACCTTTAGAGGATGTGCCTAAGCCCGATGACCACATGCCTGCAGAAGGGGTTGACCCCGTAGGCATACCTAATGCTGCGGCAGTACAATTTAGACATGGGATGCTACAATGTTTTTAGGTGCGTTTCATTCTAACACAATACTTTTTGCTCAGATATAGACTCTAAATTGCCCGTAGGTGTGAATGTGAGCGTGGCCGTGTTTGTCTGTCTATGTGTGTTATCCCTGTGATGGACTGGCGATCTGTCCAGGGTGTTTCCCTGCCTTCCGCCCGATGCATGCTGGGATAGGCTTCAGCCCCCCGTGACCCTGAATAGGAGTAAGCGGGTATAGACGATGGATGGATGGATGGATAATGCAGTCTTTGTCGAAGTTCACCTCAGTTCTCTGAGCTAGCGGACCTGGATAATCTGACCGATCTCTTAAAGAAGTACACATTCTGTTAATAAGGCATGTTTCATTTCTACATTTTGCTCACATGTCATTCTTTTTTAGTTTAGGCCTATTGTCAGGTCCACATTTTACGATGCTCAAACAGTAAAAATAGGTGTGCCAATTAAATCAGCTTGGTTACTACTTTGTGATGATCCCGCCTCCTCTGGAATTGCGCTCTCAGGGCCGGATAGATAAATAAAAGGTACTAATTTGCGTGTGCATTCTAAAAGTTTGCGCATTTGAATGATTGCGTATTGTGGTTTGTACCGTGGAGAGTTTGGACGGAGCAGAACAACAATTGAAATTTGAGCCTATAGAATTAGAATTATGAGGTTAAAATAGGCTGCGATAAATGTTAGAGCTGTAATTGATTGTTTTTTGACTGCAGTAATGTGTTTTGAATGAATGTTGTCCACATCAAGTGGTCCTATTATGCTGGGGTCTTTTAAAGTGGGAGTTGTTTACCATATATGGCTCATTTGGGGCATCTCTTTATGTAAATGAACCTGGTCGTGCACGAGCAGAGCGATATAGAATGTGCGCAATTTATCATCGTTGATTGCGCATGTTTGATAAGGACCATTTTCTTATGCGTACTGCCAGTTCTTACGCACAGCTTTAGAACGTGTTCTACGCAAGCTTTGATGAATGAGGACCCGGCAGCTTGAAAACAACAAATAGCAAGAGCATCAGAGGATATATTGATCAAGGCTAATTAACAACAAATCAAGAGACTGAGGAGGTGCAAGGGCTCTTGAGACTTGGGGGAAAGAATCTAATGCTGGAATCAAAAGAGAGCGAGCGAGCTGCACTGAGCATAATCATGAGCTCCCTGGATGCTGGTACATAGATCTGAGGCCAGCTTGGAGGTTGGGGCGCTCTGACATCAGTTATGATGGAAGATGTAATTAGGTATCAAATGGGGGCTCCAATCCATACACAAGAACAGTTTTAGAAAGCTATCTGTCAAGTGGTTGTTGAAAGCAAATATTGCTGATGTAAATAAATCATGGATTCAAAAGAGTCAAACGGAAAGCCAGCAGATCGGTTCACATTTGCTTGCTATTTTTCTGGAAAATCAAACCACACGCACAAAAAAAGAAAACATTACAGATACTGCGGCTTTGCAAGTTGTGAAATTGTTGAGTGTTTGCAGCGGTCTGTGCTGTACACAGTGCTTTGTAGTTCTGTTTGTCTGTCGCTTTGTGTCTCAGCTTAAAACATATTTTTTGACTACGGCTGTTGCATAACCAGGCAGGATGTATAAATGTTCAGTAGGAACAAATAGTATGTGTTCACCACTTCTGGATGGTTACAGTACGTTCACGATTTCATGGCAATGTGGAATGCACTACATAAAACTGTTGCCACAGATATCACTGCAAGGCTAAACAAGGCTTGGTTATTGGTATCCATATGATAATATGTATAATATATGTTTTACGTTTTAAGATCATAATACATTGGGTGACTTCCATAGCCATAAATTATTTGATAGCGGTGTACGCTAGTAGTCGTTTCATATATTGTATCCTGACGCATCTTACAATGGTTGTGCCTCTTCCTGTGGCTCAATGAGTAAGGGGTAAAACTGAGCTGAACAATGAGAATAAATGACGACATTATTTTGACATTATTTTTCTGTTACCTCATGCATTGTGACACATTTCTCAAACCCGTCTTAAAGGCTAGAAAATGAAACGAGGAGCTATTTTGCCACAATCAATTCAGCCCTAACATCTGTGCCATTATTGAAATTGCTATTATGCTTCAGTGTAATGTTAATGACGTTGTTGGGAAACAAAGCTCTACTTAATAACCATGATTGCCTTGATGCTGTGCACATTTTCTTTCCTTCATCAGTGCTACCATCATTCCTATCATTTTCTTTTAAGAGTAGTGCCAATACTTTAGCACTGTTGCCTCACAGCAAAAAGGTTGTGGGTTTGAATCTCCGCCCCGGGCCTTTCAACAACAACAGAGAGCTGTGGTGTCGCGGCGCCGTCTGATTTCACTACATAACCCCCACAATCAATACTGTACAGTCCCTACTTCTAAAGTCTTTCTCCCAAAAGCAGCAATGGGACAGTGAAAACAGGGCCTCTCTCTTTTCTCTCACACACTCGCCTGAACTCTGTCTTCCTCTCTCTGCGATACACAAGAGACGTCTATCTAGCTAATGATGCCACATGAGGATGAAAGGAATGTGCCTGAAGAAAAAATACAACACATTTACACAAACAGGAAGATAACTACACTAAAGCAATAGCACAGACAACACTCAGAAACATCAGATATTTCCCTTCCTCTCCTGAAAAGAACTCGCAGTTGATGAATTAAGGCTAATATAGTGTAAATAAAAGGATACATAAAAATACTACTATACTATTAATATAAATCAGAATACCAGATCAAGAATAACACAGTATCTCAGTTGTTGCAACAATACTTGAAATGCTAAAACTGATTGTAGCATCAGGGCAGTACAGACCAGCACGAGACCAGGCCAGTCCCAGATCAGCAGCAGGACAGCACAGGCAGGGCTAGAAACTCAGTAGACCTCAGACCAGACCAGACCAGACCAGACCTGTCCCAGTCCAGCAGCAGCACATGAATACTGTAAGTTCTGTGGTTTCTGGGATTTGTGGTTTTCAACTTGTATATGACCGCAGGCAGCAGGATCAGCTTCCACACCAGCCCTGTACAATGCTGCTGTGGCAGGTTAGGCTTAAGTTAGTTCCAAGTTGGCATAAACAAATAATATACCCATAAGTAAGCACCATAAATTAATACCATTATTGTTGCGGCTGTAGCCTCAGATAATCTCCTTCATAAGTCATCAAATTGAGTGTTTCATTACAGGCAATCGACTTGGGACTCAATTGGAACCCTGGCTAAGGCACACCAAAGGTCAAACCCACATTCCAAGGCACGCCTACATATAAGTGTAGTCATAAGTATGTAGAATATAACACATATTAGCATTATATTTCTGAGATATTTCACACACACACTTTGAGGGGTCAATAAGCAGGATTGGCCAAATCAAATCTTGTTGATGTGAATTCATAAATAATTATACAATATAAAGAATACCAAAAAAAAGGTAATTAAAGAAAGTGTGCAACTAAACAGCACAAAGCATCAGTAAGTATATTTGCTAACTTAAGTATTTTTCCCAAGTAAAAAGTGCTTGCTAGTCAAAATAGACAGTCTTGAAAACAAACCAAGCAACAACAAATGGATAGCTTGTATAATATCAGAGAGAGAGAGAGAGAGAGAGAGAGAGAGAGAGAGAGGAATGATGCATGTAAATACTGACATTGCTCATTTGTAAACCCCTCACTGGGGAAGAGGGATGCCACTCTATGAAAGCATTCACATGCTCACAGCCTTGGACCAAGCAGTTATTGTCGTAGTAGTGTTATTATATCTGAACCGGAAAATCGAGCCTTATCTCCAGAAAATTCATTTTGGATGCAGTCACAGTTTTTCCATCTATTTCCCATCAATGCACAGTTAACTCAGCAGCACAAGGTTTAGGTTTAGGCATCCAGTTCCCATCCATATTTCTAATGACACTTCCAAATAAATTCCATAATACTTTCACTCATATTGTTTACTACCCCAACTCACTTCGGATGTCAAAGGCAAGTCTGACGTGCACAAAGTTCAAATTCTCGTCATCAGCTTTTGTAAACTCAAAATATCCTTCTACTCATGTTTACACTTCCTGAATGTATCTGCTACCTTTTGCTAAATGGCCATATTTGCTGTTCAACCCTACTTTTGTAACTTTGTTTATAAAAATGCTTTATATAATACTACTACTACTAATACTAATAATAGTACTACTATTAATACTAATAATATGACAAAAGACTGTGATGTGTCACTATCTTAAAGTACTTTCTTTGCGGGTGTGAGCATGTGTGTAGACCTGCATATTTTCTGATCGGGTGGATAAGTGTTTTGGTTGTTATTGTGGTGTCTAAGGAGCTGTTTCCATGGCGATGTGTGTCCCCATATTCTAGGATGCATCGGGGCAGTGAACGGTTAGGAACGTGTGGCTGCTGCAGAG
>OMOT01076787.1:0-13975 GCA_900312575.1 Acanthochaenus luetkenii | reverse complement strand
TACCGTCCCACGCTCACTCTCTCTCATAAATAACACTCTCACACTACCTGCCCAGACAACACCTGTATGTATGAATCATGAAACCATTATGCACTTCCAAGTCGATCATTGCTGCCAATCAGGTCACCCGGGTAAAGCAGGGATTAGCCGGAGGAGCATGACCCTTTTCCCAGTCTGTGTTTTACGGTGAGTCAGTGTGAGTGGCTGGGCACTAGAGCGCACAGCGCAGGAAATGGGTGGATTTTAACATACCTGTACATTAACCCAGAGCCACACCTCGGGCTGACTTGCCTGTCAATCATCAATCCATTAGTGTTAGGAGGAGTCATAAAACCTTTTGCATTTTTTAACCAGTGCTGAATGATAATGATCTCTGATGCATCTGTTGGACCTCTGGAAATGTGCAACAGTTCACTTCCGCAGTTACAGATTTGTAATTGTGTTCCGAATTTGTATCCTTTACATTTATTTGAATTACATTTGTTCATTGATTCATTTTGTCATTTTATGTTCTTGAAACAATTACATGTTGCATAAGCTGGAACAACTGAGAAAAAGTGGGTCTGTCTTGAATTTATTGCAAATACTTTCACGTTTGTGTTTCAGACATTTTAACAAAGGAAAAGCTCAATTAAACTGCATCCAAAAGCAGACTCAAAAAAACATTATTTTCATATTTACCAACTGGTTCACATTACAGATTGACTGGCATAGAACAATAGTAGAGAAAGCCACAGCCTTTCCACACAACGGTCTCTGTCCATCAACTGAAATACAGTAAGAATGAATTACAGATGGCAAACTAAATCTCATGTAAACCTTGTGAGCGGGGCTAACTCAAATGGCATATAGTGGTCATAGATTTAAACCAGTCTTTGATGTTTCATACAGAAAACTACTTCAGGACTAAATGAGGGCTTAAAATTAACCTCCAGAGGCTAATGTGGGTAGTGAAGGAGAATGGTCTGTGGCAGTAAAAGATCATGTGTGCAGCATAGTTGAAGGACGACAGTGCACAAAAACAGAGAAAACACTTGCACACAGTCTGCACTATTACATCAAAAAACAATACATTTATTAGCAGGTAATATTTTGGTCAAAGACTTTCACCAGGCATCAAGGAGTGAACGGGAGTAACCATCTATATATCCATAGGCCCAGGCCAGTGGCGGACTCAAGCTATTTGACGAGCAGGGGCCAAAATAAAAAAGGGCACCTACAGCACGACACAGGGCCCCATCAGCGCATCATGTATGGTGAAATAGTCTTCATCCTTGATTAAGATTAACATTATATGGCTAGGTGATCCAGATTAAAAGTATAGCCACACCTCAATGATAAAAACACACAGGGAACAATACACCTTTAAAATGTTTATTTCACAAACACCTCCAAAGAAAAACACAGGGATAGATATGTTGGTTGTATTCATGCTCTATGTTTCAGGTAATTTGCATCTTACATCTTACCAAAAGCAGTATTAAAGTATTAAAACACTCACATGGGGTGACAAACTCACATCAACTAATGCTGTGAGTGACTGATTCCAGCTGATAGGTCCACATTAGTTCACTCTGATGAAGGTGAGGTTGTATTGACTGCCAGGCCACTCAACTGAATTATGTCTACAAATGTGTTATTGAGCAAGAGGCTGATAGCCCATGTGATCACTTACGTGGGCAAGCTTCAGTTTTTTCTACCCTTGATGATTAATCAATTATATTGACCCCTGAATTCAGTCAAGAAATTAGCAAAAATATCCATCCAAATAATTTAGTCTGATGAATGTAATAATCTTCCTTTACTTAAACCAAGTGGGAAAATAAATCTACCAGTGGAATGGGATAATCCCACTAGTTTCAGTTTCAGGAACTCTCCAGAAACAACTACCTTCTTACAGTTCACATGGGAAAACATAGCAAAAGTCTTAATGAGTGCTCTGTTAGTGGATAAAATATGATGCAGTGCCCTTCCAATGGTCTACACTTGACATTCCCTATGGGTGCCCATCGAAAGGTAAACGGTGCTGTGATAAAGTGCCTTCTATTCTGCCACTACATGACAGTGTCCCAACGGGTGTCTTGGGATGCAGTGCTATAAAGGCATGACTGTCTGTCTAACTTTTCCTATGCCAATGAATTGAAGGATGGAAATATCATGGTTAGCAGTATTAAAATGAGTAGCCATGCAATAGTCACGGTCCTTCCTGCGTATATATTGTGTTCACTAATGCGTTGTTCAATTAATCTAATCAGATTTTATGGTCATTGCTGCATAATAAAATCCTAAATGTTATAGAATCGTGATTTGTTTACATTTTATGACTTATCGTTCATATTTTTCCTACTTATTGCTTCTGATTTATTAGTTTTGATATTTCACGAAACTTTTACAAAAACAACTCAAAATGAATCTAATCTAGGCCCTTGCTCTTATCCATACTAAAACCTGTCTTAATCTAGGCAATGTCTGTGAAACTAGATTAATATGCTGCATATGAATCTGGTGTATCACAGACAGCATTGAAATATCCAGTGCAATTCTGCAGCCATCACAATGTAATGACCCCAAAGGAAATCAAAGATATGTGAGGTAAGGGAAGGCAGAAATGACTCCTGTAAGTGGGGAGGTCAAAGCAATTAATCTTGTCCCATCCTTAGAGCGTGCTTTAAATATTTGCCTTCGAACAAAGTCATAATGATAGCTGGACTAAGATAATGTGTATGTGTTCTGTGTATATTGGGTGTATGGAGATATAACAAGCTTGCTGCACCTCTGGAAAAATTTCGTTTTAGTGACCTCCTGGGATTTTGTTATGGAGCACAGCTGCAAACAGTCTTTAAACTACATCTGTAGGACATACAATGTATAAATAGGCATGATTTATTCAGCATCGACGCCTGTATCTGGTTGAAACCTGGGTGAATTAATATAAAAATAAATGTAAAACACACTGTATACCTCACTTTTCTTTGAATCCCTATATGCTCACTCTAGACATGCCAGCAGGCAGCCCAACATTTTCAAACAAGCAGGAGTGAACAATGTGAACTCTGTTGTCAAGTCTGTTAATGGTTATTGCGTTTCATAACCGTATTTGCTTGAAATTGACATGGTTGCACAAATAAACCAGCATGAAACTGTAAGAGACACTCGATAGCACTTTAGCCTACAGAGCTCCATTACACAGTTGTCAACTGCTTTATGGTTCATACTAGGTCAAGTTTATAGTCTCTGCCCTACAAAACAGCTCAAGGTCCAGTGATTTTTGTGGATGTATAAAGCAAACAGTATAATTCAAGACATGTGGTCAACACAATCACATGTCAGTGTTAGGACGCCTTTGACAGATGGGAAGGGGCAATGATCAGTGATGTGTCATGGTGGTTGTCTGATTAAAATATACGCTTGGAGGAACAAGCTCTAATAAGCATCTATGGGCAGAATAAGACACATCACATCAGGCTGTCAGTTATTTGTCTGATTCAATATCAGGGGCCTTCCGCCCGATGCATGCTGGGATAGGCTCCAGCTCCCCATGACCCTGAATAGAAGTAAGCGGGTATAGACGATGGATGGATGGATGGAATATCAGGGGCTTTGTCTCCTCTCCTGTTACCTTCGCTAGTTAGATTTATTTTTAAATGATGTCGCCATATTGACATCGTCAACATGTTATTCTAGCGTTAAGGACTGTCATAGAGAAAACCTGGTCCCTAGGTGGACATTCCAAGGTTGCTTACATTGAACCATTTGAGCTGAAAAGTGGAGCAAACCTGAGATATACCAGCAGACAGGTACGTGCTCAGAATGAGAGCCAAAGAGCACGCTGAAGCCAAGGCTCACCTTTGGAATAATAGCATCTTATACAGATCATAGATAATTTTTCAGACAGCTTGTTCTTCTTTAGCTGGTGTTTTGTTCTCATACCAGGCCAACTGCACTACACGTGACACCATTTAAGTGAAAGCCTAACCAATGCTCCTGGAAGATTCTTCACATGGCTGCCAAATGTCATTCACTGCAGTAAACACATGGCATGTGTTTAATGGGGGAGTGTGTGTGTGTGTGTTGGGTCCGGGTGTTGCGGTCACTGTTTTGGTGTTCAGAACACTTATAGACTCTGGACAGATTTTGCTGGGTAGGGGTTAAATTATGTTGGTGGGGCCCATTTTTAAGATCTCGCCTAGGGCCCCACAGACCCACAGGCTAGCACCCTGCAAACTGTAGAGAGAAAACAAATATATCCACAGAAGAGATGCCGTGAAACAGCCATAATTAAAACTGCATACTGGGACTGGGATTAATTTGTGTAAGATCAGCTGATGCCAACCTCCTGACCCCCGTCACCAGGACCATGCACTGCACCTTGGGGGACAGAGCATTTTCCGTCGCTGCCCCAACCCTCTTGAACTCCCTCCCCTCACCCACCAGAAACCATGACTCACTCCCTTCATTCAAAAACAAACTCAAAATCCACCTTTTCAAAAAGGCTTACAATATTGACTCCTACTGCATCTCCAGAAATTAATGTAACTTTTCACCCTCATTTATCATCATTTAGCTTCACTCTTTATCAAACCTTCCTTTCCATTGTAATTGAAATGTAATATACTGTAATTTAGATTGTATGTATTGTTGTTGTTGCTTTTTACTATACAAGGGCACTGTACAAATAAAATGTATTATTATTATGTTCCCCACAGCACAAGATGTGTTCATCAGGAAGGAGCCACATTCAGGTCAGTCAGTCAACTGGTGGTAGGTAGCTATGGTTTTGCAACCTAACACCAATCGATCAATGTTTTTTGGGGGGCTGGTGAATATTTCAGTAACAACTAGACTGAGCAGAGCTGTGTTTTGCATACAATTTTATGCGTAAATGTATGAAGTTTCCCCCTCTCAGTTGACAGTTGACAGGCATGGGGTGTGTGTGTGTAATATTGCTGCTCCCTACTGTTACATTTTTAAATGGCAGTCAAATGTTTCCATGAAATATTTCCTCCAACAATCGCAATCTATGAAATGTCCTGCCTGAGAGCAGCTAAAAAAATACTGATACAACACTATCTCTGTATGTAAAAAAAAACCATACACATAATAAATAGATGACTACTGCCTTTCCCTGACAAAATTCTGCTAATGCTTACTTCAATCAATTAATCAATTATTTATATAGTCCTTTTATACAAGCACGTCTCAAAGGGCTTTACATTGCATCATATGTACGGCATCATATAATATACTACATCATATACCTGGAGGAAACCCATGTGAAGACGGGGAGAATATGCAAACTCCACACAGAAGGACCGAGGTGGAGATTCAAACCAACAACGTTCTTGCTGCGAGGCGGCAGTGCTAACCACTGAGCCACCGTGCTGCCCCACTTGACTATGATAAGGAACACCAAGATATCTGTTATTTTCTGGTGGATAACACCTACAAACTAGATCATATCAACATACAGTATATACACAGATGAAAACCACACAGAGTATGATTTCTTACAGCTGGGCAGTTTTTCTGAACCTCAGTGAAAACAGCTTTGATAAGAACCAGCACACTTTCTGGCACAGACCCCAGAACAGCTACATAATTTGTATGAGCTAATGTAAATCACTGCATGTTCTCTCTAAAATAGGCTATTGGACAAAGATGGTGATAGCACTGCAGTCTCCTCCTAATTCAGTAAGAATAATGTTTGTTTAGTCTGTTTCTCCTAATCTTATATCTGGAGATATGTCTGGGGCATTTTGATACATATTGATGCATCCATCACCTTTTCTCTATTGGAATCAGGGCTTTCCCATGTGTCCTATCACCTGATATGCTATCATGGCCCAGTCAGAAAGATAATCAGTGAGAATGAAGTATGAAGGACTACTGTATGTTAACATAATAAAGTGAGATCATTAATAATGTGAGCGTGCTAACGTCAGATGATGAAGATGAATGTGTGCTCACATTTTCGCCAAGCTTATCTTTTCTCTAACGACAGCTTGGACCTTTTCTTGTGCACTGGATGCTTTTGCCCTTTTGCCCATCATGGTGTCTGCCTCGGAGTTCATACGTTTTTAACCATTTTACAGCATCACTCATGGGAGAATCTCCACACTACCCTCTTCTGCATTTGTCACACCTAACCAAAAGACCAACATAAACTATGACTAATGACTCACACTACCCTTCTCATCTCCTTCATTCCATCTGTATTATGAAGGTGCAGTTGTGCTCCTTTGCGTAAATCAGGAACATCTGGAACTAGCACTGTTTGGTTTATCTTCTGTTTGTTCAAACTAGCAGCTGAAAACAAAAAAATCACAATGGTTCTTCCTTACGGAAGAGGATTAGGACCACATGTGAAAAATGTATTTGAGTTCTGAGATTAATCTAATAAAAGTCAGAATTCCGGGAATAGTTAGAATCTCAGAATACTATAATTCTGAGAATTTTGTTTATTCTCTTTACAGCAGACACTATACTTTTTGTGCAGACTCAGGGTGAATGGGGTGGACCAGAGGATTACGTTTTTATTTTACCAGGCTGTATTAGAGAGCATGTTAGGTATGGGATGTCAGCATGGTATGGCAATCTCACTGATAGTTGAAATCTAAGCTCGCTCGCCTGGTACAGACTGCCAAGAAGGTTATGGGGTCGAAGGAACACCGGCCCCTGCAGTCCATATACGAGCAGTGTCTATTTAAGCAAGCACAGAGAATATTGTCTGACCCATCTCATATTCTCCACGCCGAGTATGAGCTCTTACCCTCGGGAAGACAACATCGAGTACCCAAATGCAAACTCTATCGTTTGAAAAACGAATACGGTATGTGCCTACCTCAATTAACATTTTAAATAATGTTGCTTGAGGCTGTAGGGGTTGTGCAATAGCTTCATTATGTGCAATATGTGGAGTGTGTAATATTGCAATATGTTGAATGTGCAATATGTTAAATTTGTGTTGATTTGCTACAGTATGTGCTGCTTTGTTATATGTTTATTTTTATTATGGAGGCAGTTATATGTGTGCAACATTTGAGTCCAAGACACATTTTCACACAAATTCCCTTTGTCAATTTATTTTCCCATATGGTCAGTTCAATAAAGTAAACAAGTGTCAGTAGAGTATGACTTTCTAAAACCTGACTGAAATGTGTACATAAGGGTATTCTTGCTTAAGTAGTCAGAGCTGGTCGTTGACTATTGTTTCAAAGATCTTAGAAACGGCACACAGTATTGAAACAGGTCTGTAGCTATCTGGATCATTCTTTTTCCCTTTTTTACGAAGGGGAGTAACCTTGGCCCTTTTCAGGTCTTTAGTAAATATTCCCAAATCAACAGGGAGGTAAAAAATGTGAGCAATACAATGGGCTATGTGAAATGCAGAGTCTCTCAAAAAGAGAGGAGATATCCCGTCCAGGCCAGTTGCTTTAGAGCATTTAAGCTCTGAAAGCTTCTTTGCCATCACATCCACTGTGACCCTTTCTAACACGAGTCAGGCAGACTCCCAGATTAGCATAAAATGTCTTGACCCGATCAATCCTAAATAACCCAGGGAGGACGATAAATTAAAAGCCTAATTTTTTGCTATAGATGTGAAGTAGTTGTTCAAATGATTGGCCACCTGGTGTTTGTTAAAAACCATCTTGTTATTGATGCTTAGCCCGATGTTGCTATCTTTATTGATATTATAATTACCAGCCTGCAGATCCTTTAAGGATTTCCATAATGTCTTTGGGTTATTTTGGTTATCTGAGATTTGATCTTTGTAATGGTCCTTTTTTAGCTTTGATGATAATCCCCTGAGTTTTATTCCTCAGACCTTTGAACAAAATAAAAAATGTACGGGCATTTTCCCTTGCCTTAATCGATTCCTGTATGTCATGGACCTCTTTTTAACCCTAACCGGCCCTAACCCAACTAAGGGGTGCAACAGAATTGACAACTTGGAGGAACATGTTCCTAAACCTCCCATGCTCCATCTGTTACGGTTGTGACAGTGGCCAGCTAGTCCCCAGTGTATCTTGTGTTTCCCTCTCCCCTGTGTTTCAGCACTTCCCTGTCTGTATCTGTCTGTCTCCCTGGATCTCTTCCCGTCAACCATTCTACAACCCGGTCAGCCACGTCCACGTCACCCCGTCTGTGCAGCCCCCAGCTGCTCTCCACTCCTCTGCCTGTCTCCCCTGCACTATTCTCCACTCACCTACAAACCCTAGAATACCTTGTGAATAGATTCCTTGCTTTAACTCCAACAACTCTGAGTCATGCGTTTGGGTCTCCTCAGTTGAAGAGGTGACCAGTCCATATTATCAACAAGTTCCTTAAACCCATCAGCAGAGTAATTCCTGAGAGACCGGAATAATACAGATTTGTGAGTTATATAGTTAAATAACTTTTACAATCTTTCTGGTACAAAATGTAATATAGTGGTCACTAATACCATAGGTTAGGGTTCCACACTGAGAAATCTTAGGATTGTCAGATACTAAAATAAAGTCTATAATGCTATAGGCTTATATGGTGTGAAGTCTCAATTAAGTGCATTGCCGTCTTTTAGCAGCAGAGCCACATTTTGTCCCAAATAATTGCGACAAATTCAAGGTGTTAAGCAATTGGACTGGATGTCACAAGGTTATAAAATAATGATCCGTTAGGGTTTCGTGGCGCACAGGGCGCATTGGAGACACCGGAGCTGGTGGCACAGCCATCTTCAGCCACCTCTTCACCACCGGTCGCAACCATTGTCTGACACCCCGAGTCAGAAAATGAGAATAACAAACTGGTCTAGTCTGCTCTTAAGTCTGTTATGCGTTTGGTGTGTTGGCGACACCCGAATGGGGTCCACTGGTCTTTTCTGTCTTTTTTTGCCATTTCTCACACAGAATGGAATTACAAGCACATTTACATGCACATCAGTATTCTTTATGGGCACTTCATTAACCATCTATGGTTAATTGTGGGAGTTATAGATTGTATCAGGGTGGTCATGGCCACCCCTTGGCGGCGCCATTGCTGGACCCAAATTAGTTTAAAAAACAACAACATACAACTCCTACAATAAAAAGTGATACATATGGTGCATTACACTGAGCAATAGGTGTAAAACATGAAAAAACTATTACCTGGCAGGAAATCACCAAACAAATGTTGCTCCTTCTGGGCTGCCACATCCCACGCGATCACTTTGTTTATTAGGAGACCTATCTGAAATCAACATGACAAACACAGCCACTAGAACACTAGAACTATCACCCAAAAAACGATCCTCACAAACTGGAAATAAAAAACCAGCTTAAATATCACACAATGGAAGAAGCCTCTGTTAAAAAACATACTGCTGACTCCATTCACCAATTCCATAAACACATACATTCCTGAACACCAACTACAATAAAAACACACACACACACACACCCACACACAGCATTAATACCCACCTCACATGTCCCCTTTAACAGTTTACTCATCATCATCCACTCTTTTGCTCATTTAGGGTAGACTCTCCACCACTAAAAAAGGGTGGAAGTAACACATTTGATTTACTCTCAGAGTAGCTTCCGCCGTCTTTTTTTACCACTATTTTTTGAAGTCATCAATTGTATTTTTACTTAAGCATGTTTTGAATTAAGTACTGTACTTTGCTACATTTTAAATTGCATGTATTACAGAGAGAGAGAGTACACATTTTATAGGCTCTCTAACAACTACATCATAAACTGGCTAATGATCTGCATTTGCATTAATAAAAAACATGAAATCAGAGAAAACCAGCCAGATTGTTCAACCCCTCTGTACATTAGTAATTAGAGGTGGAAAGACTAACCAAATATCCTACTCAAGTGGAAGTATTGTTATTTTGCTGGAATTCTACTTATGTACGATAAAAGAGATGATAAAAGTAAAAAGTAAAAGTACTGCTGTAAAAATCAAGTAAAAGTTAAATGTAGCTCGTTTAAAATGTAGGCCTCGGCCCAATCCAGACAAACAAAATAAAACAGATATTGTTACATATAATCTTATAAAAGGACAAGAGGACAGAGAGTTCACTATGTGATATTGCAGATGTTTTATAGACTACAGCATTGAGCTGTAGCATCTGCGCTAAAAAAAAATCCCCATTATTCAACAACGTTAACAGACTGACATTTCTTTTGCTACTAGATAGCGAGGCTCACTAGCCTAGACGACAACAAGGCTAATGCAAACCAATCATACTGTAGCTGGAACAATGGCTTCTTGGCTAACATTATGGATCAACATGAGCATTTTATATTATAGTTAGTTAATGCTACCTCCACATGCCTGCGCATGTTTAAGTTATCAGATCATCACCATGCTGCTGCACAATTACACAGGAAGCTGTCCAAGGGACACCTACCAAGTGGAATAATGGAAGACAGCAGTTTTTCCAGTGTTCAAGCATATTGACCGTGTCAGTGTCAGAACATCAAAACCATCTTGACAAGGAAATGTACAAAAGCAGACAGATTAATTTAGTCACACAACCTTTAAAGACACACGCATATATTGAGTTTGGGTTGTCTGCAGAGCCGGAGTGCCGGTAGATCTAGTACTACGCGTGCAAGGGAGTTTTACATTGCTAACCAGTTTACTTGTTTGCGTTTGATTCAATAGGAAAACAGATTAGAAAACAAATAACATTTATTATTGTCTTTTTTTTCTTTACATTTGAGGCAGACGTGCAAAAGTTAGAATGTATCTAGCAGATAGCTAGGTGATAACTGAATCTCCCTTCATAGTAATTGTTAAAGTGAGATAAAAGCATATGCTATTATGGTCCCTATGTTTTTTTATTTCTGTATTTATATCAGAGCCTTACATTTTTCTTGTTCATACCTCTAAGCTAGTTACTGATTCCCCAGACTTTGCCACAGAAAAAAGTATAAGATCGGCCACCGCGACATCATTGTATGGACACGGACTAGACAGTGACTATTGAACGGTATCGCCAGGAGGATTATTGTCCTACCTGGGACTCTCTTAATGGACAGACTGTTTATGCTTTGGTTGTTGTTGTTGTTGTTTGTTGCCAATATTAACTGTGTGCTGCGCTGTGGGTTTTAGCCTTAATCTTGGCAGTTAGAACTTTTATATCGTAGGGACTTTCGACTATAGGCATTTGTTGTTTGTCCTATATTGTTGGCTTTAACCTGTTTTTAAAAGGACGCTGCTTATTACAATCATTGACTTCATTCTCAACGTCTTTGTATGTGTTAGCCCTGGGTTTTCTTTGCCTCAAATACAATTAAGGGTAACCTCTGGCCACTTGACACATTTACCTTAGCATCAGACTGAGCGATTGTGTTTGAGATGGTTTCGAAGGCAAGAGTGAAAGTAAGATAAGTAGCAGTTAAATAAGCAGTTACACATGGTAGCAAATGACCGCAGTTCTCATCTTCCATCCATCCATTCATCTTCTATACCCGCTTACTCCTATTCAGGTTCACGGGGGGCTGGAGCCAATCCCAGCATGCATTGGGCGGAAGGCAGTTCTCATCTTACAGTACTTAAAGATGATTATCATTTTTCTTCATTATTCCTTGCTGTATTCTGCATCGTTGTTAAGAGTGTGACAAAGGTAAAGAGATATTTTTATTTATTTTAAGTTTGCAATGTAATTATGTTCTTTATTCAATTAAATTTGGCTTAACTATCAGTTCAGGCGCGGTCCACGTGTTCTGAGCGTACCATGATTGCGTTGCTAAAGAAGAACACCCTCAATCCCAATCTGAACTGCTTCCACTTCATTCTCTCCTAACCCATGTCCAAGAACCAGTGGGCGAATGCCCTATCCAGACAGTTTGTGGTCCATGGGGAGGAAGCTGTTCCAGAACCCATCCTGCCATGCCACTGCACTGTAGCACCAATTACCTGGGGGATCAAGGCTGAGGGGAAGAGAGCCCAACAGGTCCAAAGACATGCAGGTTAGGTGAATTGGAGACTCGAAAAAATTGCCCGTAGGTGTGAATATGAGTGTGACTGTGTTTGTCTGTCTATGTGTTATCCCTGTGATGGACTGGCAATCTGTCCAGGGTGTTTCCCTGCCTTCCGCCCAATACATGCTGGGATAGGCTCCAGCCCCCCGTGACCCTGAATGAGGAGTAAGCGGGTACAGACGATGGATGGATGGATGGATGGTTCCAGAATGAGGTCCAATGTTGTTATTTCAAGAACCCCCCGAGTCGAGTCAAGTCAAGTCAACGTTTATCACACAAGGTGTCTCAGTACACTTTACAACAATGAAAAGACATTAAAAGAATAATAAGAATAACAATAAATAATTTACAAAAAAAAACCACAACAATACAGTGCAAAATAAGAATAAAACATAGAAAATATACCTTTTTGTAGCAGTACAGATATAAGGTGATTTAATGTAGATAGGACAGTGAGAATGTTTTGAGTTGTTTCTTAAAAGTCGCAAATGAAGGGTCATTTCTGTGAGTTAAACAAGGGGCAAACATTAGGAGGGCATAGTTGGCCCCATAAGGAGTGCACTCTGCTCAAGACCTCATTGTGCCTGAGTGTTTTCTGTACAAATACCATTGGGCTCTAGAGCAGGCCCTTGCTGAAAGAAAATACATGCAATAGAAGATAGGATCCACTGTACATATTTCCATCAATGAATATGTAGGTCTTGAAATAATGACTGATTTTGGAAGTTGTCAGTCGTAACCTGTCGGACACTCACTTGCTACATTTTGAAGTTGTGTATGAAATTACAAATTATTATAAATATGATCTTGACCTGCTCTCATAACAAAAGCACTGATATTCATGTTAGGCCAGCTGGAAATTTGCTGGCAAGCCACACACTTAAGTTGAAGTGCAGGCGCCAAGCCAAAAATTCAAAGCATGTTAGAAGTGTAAAATGGGTGTTGAACCACAAGAGGTTGTATGCATCGTCGGTAAAAGATAGCTATGGGGCCACCGATGAAAAAAAAAAAATGTTTTCCCTATATGTGAGAAAGCACGGGTTTAATGTCAAAAGAAGGAAACTCTTTTTTTAGAACTAGCAAAACAATTCTGGTTCCCATTACTCAAAATGTCTTTGGGACATCATGGTCAACCACTCAGGATAGAGGTAGTATTTCATCCCAGGCTTGGAACATTAATCAACTGAGTTTAAAAAAAATAAAGTTAGTTCAATGGTAGCAGCTATTTGCAGTAAGAAAAAAACAATTCTGGGTTTAACATCTTGCATTTGATGCAAACATTGCTGAAATGAAAAAAAGTTGACTTTCCCAAAATTGGTGTTGACACCTGCCAGCCAAACTGAGATTAGTTTTGACAGCCACATCAAAACAGATGAATCAGTGCTGAGATTGGGGGCGGGACAATTTTTGAACAGTTATTTTCAATCAACCAAGCAACAAAGCACTTGCATACTTTATAGTGACTTTATGTCAGTTGAGAAAAATATTTCTGTATTCTTTCCACCTCTCTTCCATCAGCCTAATGTTCCTTTAACCCTGTGTTCCTCCGCAAACACAGTAAGCAGAGAGGAAATTGACAGCAAAGCGGGGGCCAGATTCATTTAGCATGTAGAAACATATTGTCAACCTGTGTTATTGAGGCAGCTCGGTATGTGTCTGTGTCTCTGTGTGTATACATTTGTGCATGTAGTTTATGTATTATCTATTATTTAAACTCTATTATTTGTTTATTCATATGTATCTTTTACACTGGTGTATTAAGGCAAATATGTATGTGGGGACATTTACGTGTGTGTGTGTGTGTGTGTGTGTTTTCTTTAGGCTGATCCTATCAGCCTTTTCCAATTGCCATTTGGTTGACCCTGATGTTGCAGTTGTTAAGATCTGTCTCTGCATCATGTCTCTCTTTTTAGGACTCAGTAACTTTCTAATTTCCTTTCAGTTTACATTACCTGGTATAGAGCTAACTTCTAGTGAATGAAGTAACAGTGAAGTTAAATTATTCCTAATTTGGC
>OMOT01076783.1:15848-26230 GCA_900312575.1 Acanthochaenus luetkenii | reverse complement strand
CTGCTGCTGACTCGTACTGGAAAGCGATATCCACAGCTTTAGCCAAAGTTAGCTTGTCCGGCATCATTAGCAACTTCTCCCTGAGTTTGGGATTATTAGTGTGTTCAGCCAGCTGATCCCGTATCAGTTCATCCTCCAGCACCCCGAATTTACAGAGGCTGATTAGTCTCCTCAGGTCAGCCACGTAATGGTGGACTGACACACCCGTCTGTTGCCGACGTTGCCGGAACACAATACGCCGCAGCATGACGTTCTGCGGCGCGGCAAAATGTCCCGTGAGCAGTGTAATACAGTCCTCATATTTAGGAGCGGGTCCGAGAGACCGAAAAATCCGCTGTCCCTCGTTGCCCAGTAAATGTAGCAGAAGGGCCCTCTTCCTCATGTTGTTAGCACCAGCTAGCTCGGTGGCTACTAATAACGTCTCAAAAGACTCGTGCCAACGAAGCCACGGAATAGGCGGCTCGCCAGGCAGGGCGAGGAACAGAGAGAGAGGTGATAACAAGGAATCCATAATCCTCGTCGCCAATGTTATATCCAATAACTACTCGGACAATGCCGTTGGTGTCGACACTTTATTCAGCAAACCCTCATGGAACAACAACCAACATTCCCGTACTTTGCGAGAGCTGGGACGTCCCGTGCCTCTTAAAGGTGCAGACACATACATAACACCACCCTCCTGAAAAAAACAATTTTGGCCGCTTGTATCCGTAATCTCATTATTTCGGTCATCCTTCATGGCCATAGGTGAGAGTGGGAACAAAGATTGACCAGTAGATAGAGAGCTTTGCCTTCTGGCTCATCTCTCTTTTCGTCACAACGATGCGGTAAAGCGAACGCAATACAGTTCCGCTGCTCCGATTATCTGGCCCATCTCACGCGCCATTGTCCCCTACTCGGAGTAGGCATTCCACCAGTTTCCTGCTGAGAACCATGGCCTCAGATTTAGAGGTGCTGACCCTCATCCTAGCCGCTTCACACTCTGCTGCGAACTGACCCTGTGAGTGCTGAAGGTCACCGATCGATGATGCCATCAGGACCACATCATCTGCGAAAAGCAGTTATGCAATCCGCAGCCCACTGAACTGCAACCCCATCCCTCCATGACTACGCCTCGAGATCCTGTCCATGAATATTACAAACTTGGTGACAAGGCGCAGCCCTGGCGGAGGCTAGGGCTGCTCGATATGACGATATATATCGTGGGACGATAGAAAAATGTCGCTATTGTCTCAAAAATAAACGCAGACCTGCTTTACGTCAGTATTTTACGTCATTTTCGACCCCGCTTTACATTCTCTACATGTGGACTGGATAAACATACAAACACGTAGGAGCATGACACGGAATGAAACTCCCCGTAAGATTCTGTCACAGAACAGACCTCAGCCTAACCAAGACAAGATGAGGAACTTTGTCTAAATAATATTTTGTAAGACGCACTCCGTATGATAAAACGTCACGAAGACATCAATAAATGACGAGTGGCGTTACGACGCAAAGACATGGTCCCGGCTGATATTCACCGTTGCGAGGAAGGGCTTCAGAGAACTGGTTACCACGCGTATATGGAGATTACTGAGCTAAAGTAGAAGAGGAGCTTCGCAGTGTGTCATTATGCTGCAACAACGTGTGTGGACGAGCCGAACGACACAGCCGTACATGAGCAATACACTTAATCAAACAAGTCTGGACACCAGTCAATGTTTACAGACGTCCTGTTTCCCAGAGGACCGATGATAGCCAACGGTCTATGGGGATCCAGTCATGGGGATTCACCTGGTCTGTGTAACCAGGATAATGCGACATCAGTGCACTGGTACTGAATGACTGGACATGGCTACTGTGTTTTGGCCACCGTCTTCAACTAGCCATTGGTTGAACACAATATAAAACTGTATTTCAATGTTAAATATAATTATTATAATAATAGCAACGTTAATAGTGAATATAAATAAATAATACGTGTACAGAAATCGTACTATATCATGATATATATCGTCATCGGGATATTAAATTACCCATATCGTGATACAAGATTTTGTCCATATCGCACAGCCCTAGCGGAGGCCAACCCCCACTGGGAACGAGTCCGACTTACTGGGGAGAACCAGGACACAGCTCTCGCTTTGGGAGTACAGAGATTGGATGGCCCTGATTAGTGATCCCCTAACCCCGTACTCACCCCGCAGCACTTCCCACAAAAGCTCAAATCCACAAAACACATGTAGACTGTATAGGCATACTCCCAGGCCCCCTCCAGGATCCTTGCGAGAGTAAACAGCTGGTCCGTTGTTCCACAGCCAGGATGGAATCCGCATAGTTCCTCTTCAATCTGAAGTTGAACTTCAGATTGAAGAGGAACTATGCAACGATGCAATAAGTATAAAATGTTTTAGCAGAAAATATTGATGTGGACTACGAGAGTTTGTTTTCAACTCTATTGTATCATGCAGTTCTGGAAACTGAAGATACACACACAAGATACGTTTCACCTCCATTTGTATACATCAATGCATCCATCACATGGAGCTGTAATCTGATTGGAAGAGCATTGAAAGGTCAGCTGCACTTGGTCAAAATTCTAATAATTTCAAGTTTGAGCACAGCTTCTCTGTGGAAGATTTGAGCGACTGATCTCTCCTTAGGAAAACCATTTTGCCAGTGATCATGTGTACTGGCCATAAGGCATATAGTCCCAGATTTACTAAAACCTTCATGGGTACAAACATTTTTTTCAATGTTCATAGTCAGCATTAAGACAATTTTCTTGACCAACCAGGGATTATGTCATTGGCTTTGCACAAGGCACAAGTTTTTGCAACCATGAAAGGCTTTATTAAATCAGGGCCATAGTGTACCTGTGATGTCCAGGGTTCGGCCTTGGGCCTTTGTCGTATGTCATCCCCATCTCTATCTCCCAATCTTTCCCGGTCTGTCAAATAAAGACAATGTTAAGAACGTTATTTTGCTGCCGCTCACATGTGAAAATATGAACACCTTACATACATATTAAAAATACGATATATTCTCCTCTTCAAGCTTAACCGGGACCAAGAGGTGCTGAAGACGGGCCATGGGATCCTGCTGAAGTGGTTGAACCAGGCGGATGCTGGGCTTTACCACTGTGTGGCCACTGAGAACAACTTCAAACACACCATGGCCCGGGTGGCCCTCCGCATCCTCGACAGGGAGATCGTGGAGGCCCTCACCTCCCATGATGCACCGCCCAGCGAGGAGAACCAGAGCCAGCAGCCTCATCCACCTCCACTCCCACCACACACACTCCCTCCACACTTCTCCTCCCAGCCGGAGATCCGCCTCATTAACCAGTACTGCCAGTCCTATTGGCAGCAGCTCAACCCCAACCTCCCAACCAAACGCATCAGCCGCCGGCATGCTGAGGCTGGGGCCGACCACTAGACATGTCCTCATCATCCTCTGCATGGATCTGGCACGTTCACTCACTCTGAATATCACACACTTTCACATGACAGTTTGATCCAAACCTTAAAGGAATAATCCACCCACAGATCCTCTTCCACTTTTAGATGTCATCATGTTTGTGATGTTCGGTGTATTCCAGGAGTTATTTTGCGATGAGGTTGTTGTAATCAACTTTTTTGGTGTCCCCACTTTCCCGCAACCTGCCTCATCTACTTGTACTTCAGTTAGTGATATCCTATGCTTCCCAGAATGCCTTTCAACAACCCCCAGAAAAGGGGCGTGAACTTGTTGCATTTAGCTGTGGGTTTTACATGTAGGTGGAGAAAGTGATAGCGATAAAGTAGAACATTTTTCAAGTGGAGAGAGAACAATGCTGTGGTGCCGTGCCCGGTTGTTCTAATTACAAAAATACTTTTAAGATGTATGAAGTATTTGACACGCTACCAACAACAGATCCACAAACATGCAAGCTGTGGCTGCATTGCGTTCTGTTCTGCATTCTGACATGAGTCTATAGAGAAGCCCTTGCCGTTTGATTCTGAGGGACTGACACTGAAACATTTTCTGTCGTCAAACTCCATTGTAACTATGCAGGACATTTCTCAACGTGACGTCATGTTGTCTACGTTTGGTCACGTATCCAAGGGAATAAGAAAAATACACCACCAAACAACAAAATGGACCCACGAATGCAAGGTACATCGCCAAATGCTGTTTTGTAAGTGTTAGTGTTTTAAGATGCATTTTTACTTTTATATCCGGTTAGTTTACCTAGCTTAGATTCTGAAAACGATAAACAAGGAAATGTCCACACATAATTATGATTCCTGAAAATTTGACATCAATATTTGATGAGTAAAGTACGCAGCACATACATGCCTGTAGTGAAAATGTTGTACAAGACAACAGAGGGAGGGTCAAAATACAGTAATTGTTCGCTAATTTTTGCATGTGAAACTTCGTTGGTTATTTTATTTTCCTTCCTCCAAATCACATGAAATGTGCATTAAAATGTTTGCTGTTTCCATAAATGTTGATCAAATAAGTGATGAAATGTATACTAAAGAGACATGACGGCTTTTATTGCTGTGCCTTGAATTAGGGGTCATTTTTGAACTGACAATTCTGTATGATTTATGCCGTCCCATTTTCTTAGATTTTTCTTAAAACAGACATTAACCCAGTTATTTTATCTACACACTACTGGAAGTAGGACCATCATCAGATAATGGATCATTCAAATTAATTTTGGGTGAACTATTAATACGTTAGCACACTTCTATTTGGGCGGAAGCAGTTATTGTGATCACTACAATATAATCTGTAATATAATGGCACTAAAAGCATCTCAGCAAGTGAATCTTTCTTTGGAGATGAAAAAATTAGAATTGTTAAATACGATAAATCTAACAGTTAATGAAAATTGTAAGTTGCAAACGTTTGGTAAACCTTTAAATTACAGGCCTTTACGTAATAATGACTGGAAATAACTAGGTAATATCCAGGTAAAATAGATGTAATAACTAATTATAGCATTAGAATGACTGGTAACTACTGAGTAATATACAAGTTTTAAAAACGGGTGCTTTTACCAGTAATTGTATTCGATAAGTGGAACTACCACACACTTCTGAAAACGTATAAAGGTGCTGAGGCAAAGGATAAACTAAATAAACAGGAAGAAACACACTGTCTCATTGGTTTATCTTCCACAGAGGGGAGAGACATTCTTACAGAAACGATGGCCCTCATTCTGGAACATTTTCTTAAGTGTCTTCTTAAATATCTTCTTACGAACTTCCTGAGAACAAATCTAAGAAACAGCCCCGTATTCATGAACACATAGAAATGTGGTCTTAACCCTCTCTAAATTGTTCTCAGCTGCGCACTTCCAATGTGGAATGCCACTGATTCTTACATTGAATGCGCGTCTTCCTACACCTGAATTTGCATACAGAAACTCCCTGCCAGCTCTTTATAAGGGCATGCAACAGTAGGACCGGGTGCAAACAGAATCCACAGGCAACGAGATAGCAAAATCAAAGAGGAGAGAGCGAACACCGGTGGTGCAGCGGCCAGTAAACGCAGACCTAACTTCACCGGTGCAGATGTGGAGGTACTGTTGCATGGAGTAGAACAAAAGTGTGACACATTATTTAGTAGTGTCAGTACAGGGTACAAGGCCACCCAAAAAAAGACGCATGGGACGAGATAACAGCTGAGGCTAACGTGGTGTCAGGGGGGGCGAAGAGCGGCTGAAGTGAAAAAGAAATGGGCTGATGTGAAATCAAAGGCCATCAAAAGAATCGCACAACACAGGAGAGAGATGCTGGCCACTGGAGGACGAACAGCGGGCTCAGGGTTGTCTGAGGTGGACCAGCGCATCGAGGCCATCATGGGCACCACAGCAGTCGCCAGTGTGCCAGCTGCTGAGAATATGGACACAGACCAGCATGGGTACCATCTCCTATTCTCAGCAGCCGCAGTCCCAACATCCGTCCTATCTCCCCTGTTGGTTGCGCCAGATACTGAAACGGACGGTAAGCGTGTCTCCCACAATGGATAGCCAATTGAAACGTGCCATTGCAATGCGCCAAGCATTGCATGATCCCAACCCCCACAAATTAATCACCCACTCATTTATTCACAGATTAAACTGATTTTGAGGTAGAACCAGCCCAGCATTCCACCAGCGCTGGCCCTCCAGCTGAGCCGTCCATAAGCGCTGCCACACGTGCACCCACATAATAACACAGGCGGTGCTGGATGGCCAGCTGAGAACCACGGGGGCGCTGGAAGCACTTGCGGCAACGATGACGACACGACACCCTCACCCAAATAAACAAAAAGATGCCCTGAAACCCGAGTATTACTGAGGTTGTGTGTTCAGATTGTAAACTGTATCAAAGAATGGTCACAGTCAAATTAATGTTTAAAGGCTTTATTTGGCCTACACTCATGCAATTAATTGTTGTCGGACTTGGTCTGTTGTCCGGGCCCAGGAGTGGGCCAGGACGCACACCCTGGAGAGGTGGTTGGTGAGGTGGCTGGAGGGGTAGTGGTACACCACTTTTCATGGCGATGTTGTGCAGGACGCAGCAGGCCATGATCATCCTACACACCTGAAATGGCCACAATTAATAACATGCAACAAATTATTGTATTAGGCTGAGGTGGGCTCTCTAAGGTTTGTCATACACCTTCTCCGGTTTGTACAGCAGCTTGCCACCTGCTGCGTCCAAACACATCCAGCGTCTTTTCAGCAGTTCAATGCTGCCCTCGACGGTGGAACGGGTGCGTGCGTGGCTCTCATTGTCGGCCACCTCCTGCTCTGTCTGAGGGTTGGTGAGGGGGGTCATCAACCAGGGGGCCAGCACATATCCACTATCTCCTAATGAAACAAGTCATTAGAAGAATAGAAGCCTACTGTTGCTGGAATGATTAATTACGCACAGATACTTACCAATTAGCCACGTGTCTCCTGCGTGTCCTTGCTCAAGGTGCACACCCACAGAGCTGTTTTGTAAAGATGTAGGAGTCATGTACACCTCCTGGGAAGCGGGAAACCACATTTAGCAGGTGGTTCTGGGCGTCACAGATGATTTGAATGTTGATGGAGTGGTATTGCTTTCTGTTGAGATATGAAAACGGATCTGGGGAGGGTGCCTTTATGCGCACATGCGTGCAGTCAATGTGCGGATGGTGTTGGGCAGACCAGCAATGGCATGGAATCCTCTCTTGACTGGGATCTGTTGTTGTTCAGTATATGGGAATTGGATGTATTGTGTGGCCAGTTGTATGATTCCATCCACTACTCTCTGATGGATGGCTGTGATATGCCCACCCTGTCTCCTAGCTCTCTCTGGAATGTCCCAGTGGCTAAAATGCCCAAGGTGGACAGTACCTGGACATGTGGTGGCACAGGGTTTGAGCGTGTGGTCCGGCTCCGCAGTGCTGGCTCCAGGGTATTGCACAGCTCCATTAGGATAGGCCTAGGTAGTAATCGCTCTCTGCGAATAGGTCCGCATGGTCGCGGTACTGGCGCTCTTTCCTCAGCGCACGATCAGCGATGTCTTCCAGCAGCAGTAAATATGCCATATTGGTGCAGACATGACCCTTTAAATAGCGCAATTGATTACTGATTATTGGATGGTATGGTTCAATGATTGATGGTCAAGTCCACGTGCAAGTGAAATGTTTTATTTGTCACATGCAACATCATACCAGTAAGATGAGCAGTGGAATGTTTCTCCACTGGTTCTTACAATGTTCACACTAAGCAAGGGGGAAAAATAAAACCAACAATAAGAAAATAACAACAGAGAACAAGACGGTATATGGACTAATAATACAAAATGGCAAATATATAGGCTACATGAAAGGAATGGGATGTGCTGAGAGCAGATTAAATTGTACAATTAAGTTAAAAACATGTGTAGGCTCTACTTGTGGATCTTGATAGGTCCTGTCTATATTATGTAGGCCCATATTATATATTTTAGTCATGGATATGCACATGTTTATTTACAGAATGTAGATGTGTCCTGTTCTAATCCACTATGGCTATATCCACGTTTAGTGCTTATTTAGTTATTCACTGCCGTTTGCATTGTTCGTGTAGTTATTTTTTATTTTACGACATCACGATGCCTCATAGAATCATGACTATAAATGTGAAACGTAATTGTTAATGATACAAATGTTCTCGTATTTATTATTATTATCATTATTTAAATACGATGATGTCTTTAGACTTGACGTGAACGCAATCACCAATGATTTCTCACTAATTCAGCCCTTAAGAACACGGTGCACAAGTCTGGCCGACTTAGGACTGCTCTTCTGTGTTCTTAAATCCTGTTCTTAGCTAAGAACGAATCCCAGGTAAGAAACCGTTCAGGAGTGACAGAATTGTCCCGAAACTTCGTAAGTGGAGTTGAGAAGAAATGTCTTCGTATCTTTTGCTTAAATGCGTTCCAGAATGAGGTCCAATGTTTTTTTATTAGGTTTTAATTTGCTTATAATGTAGAATACATGCAATAATAAATTTAATATTTGAGAAAAGACATACTGTACCATTACTGTAAATGCACAATATTCACATTGGTATACAAACATACTCCATAGTAACTCTACACAAATAACAATGGAAACCCCAGAAAGGGCCTTTTTTACTTTTTAAACGATATTACTTAGTAGTTACCAGTCATTCTAATGCTATAAAGAGTTATTACTATATATATATATATATATTTTACATGGAAATTACTTAGTTATTTCCAATCATTACTACGTAATTAACGGCCTGTAATCTAAAGGGTTATCAAACGTTTTTACTGTGTATCCACTATCGGCAGCGATTCATTGAATCCTGATGATTACGAGAACAGGATGTACTCAGTAGAGCACTCTTTTCCAGGTAGTTTAAAAAAAGTTTGACTGATGTATATTGTTTTCACTGTTAAAAGTATTGATGCTACAGTCATGGATGTGCTGTGTACCAGGGATTATAGGCCAATTCAGATGACTTGCCAATGCCTTACAAGTGAAAAAATTGAGTAAATATTGAAACACAGTAAATATTATATTTTAGCCATGTGTAATATTTGTGGATCTTTCCCAGAGATAATTTTTGTGCTTTCTTTCCTACTCGTTCATAATATATACCGTCTTGTAACAGACAAAGTTTAGGACCAAACAATATTCCATTCTTCTGCTAAGATATTGGGATTTATAAAGGAGGTTTAAATATTGCAATGAAATAAGAGGACGCAATTAGTTTGGGTGTTTCCTATTATGTCACATTGAAATTGCAGGCCAAGTCAACATGAACGAGATAATCTTTGTAGTGAACTGAAAGCCTTGATTCTCCATTTGTAAACCACGACAGCCATTGTAACACAATTTAGATCAACAGTTGAGTCAGAATTCACCTTGGTTGTCAAAGAAGTTATCCCAACCCTGATGGCAGTCATTCTACATGAGGTATAGATGCTGTATAGGGTTAGACCAATATGGATTCTTTAAGGCCGATGCCTATATTTTTAGACTGAAGTTGCAGATCGCTGGAATTCAGTGTCTTTACATTTTACAATTTTCATACCAAAAGATAATGCTCTTGCCAAACTAGTATTTAATGTTTTCCCCGTAAGTTTTATTCTCGTCAGGGTGGAAAAGCCTCTGAAACAGCATTTAGTGTCGCATCGTGTTATGGGTAGGGATGCCCCCCAAAACCCGGTTCTAAACGGGAACCGGTTCTAAATTAGTAAAAACCGGAGTATCGATAAGATCCGACGTTATCGGTTCTGCTATCGGTAGGTACCGTACTCGAAATATTATGGAGTGAGATTTATATTGTGGCAAATGTGTTTTTTGAGGAATTAAACGTCCCGAAAAGAATCTAGTTTGGTGCTTTCTGTCTCTTTCTTTCTGCGCGAGGGGCGGGGCTGTGCTACGCTCTTACACACACGCATACGGTACAGTCATAGGCGTAAATCCCGGGGGACCCAATATATCACTGTAAACATGACTGTCATTTAAATTATATTAATAACACGCAATGGCAGCACTTGTGATGATTATAGAAACTTAACAGCGCGTTGTTAAATTTCTAAAGATTGTGACCCCCCGCCCTTTGTCTCACAATGGTTTGATCCCACTGCCCCCCTCATGACGCAGGTACAGTGTGTGTGTGAGAGTCTGACGGTCTGTCGGTGGTGTCTGACTCCCAGTAAGTAGCTCAAACAAAGGACATGTTAACGTCTCTTTACTTCTACCATCAATGCAATAAAACACATTAAGAATCGTCTGACATTCACTAGCTAACGGTAGCTACAGTAACATCAACCAGTGTCAGCAGCTGTTTGAATTGAGTCAATGAGAGAAGCTAGCAAGGCAGTGTGGTTCCTTAGCTGGAGGGTTCGTGTCTACAGTCT
>OMOT01076783.1:0-15828 GCA_900312575.1 Acanthochaenus luetkenii | reverse complement strand
ATGTGCATTGAAAGTAGGGCATTTTTATGTCATGAAATAAATTGCACAATAAACACAGTGTGTAGTTGAACATTTCAAATGAAAACACATTCATAAAATAGAATATAATATTGCATCATAACAAAGAAAAGAAATGCATACAAAATAAATGTGCCAAACTGCAGCATCAGAACAATTAAACTGGTTTTCAAATTATTATTAATGTTATCTTATGATAGTGGTTTTAACTATTTCTTATCAAAAAAATTATCCTCTTGGCTCTAAATCGTTATTACCAAACAAGTCAGACGTCGTAGGATCGCATCTAACTCAGACATAATAGGATCTATTGTCTTGTGTTCATTTAGAAAAAAACCCGGCTCTTCAGGTATGCGAGTCGGCTCCCAACGTTCACCTCAAAGAGCCGACTCGTTCGCGAACGACACATCACTAGTGTCTGACTACCAGTAAGTAGCTCAAACAAACGACATGTTAACGTCTCTTTACTTCTACCATCAATACAATAAAACACATTAAGAATCGTCACCAGGCTTCATTTTCTCTGTGTTGAATTACACGTCGCTCTTTATGTTCGCTAGCGGTTAGCTGACATTCACTAGCTAACGGTAGCTACAGTAACATCAACCAGTGTCAGCAGCTGTTTGAATTGAGTCAGTGAGAGAAGCTAGCAAGGCAGTGTGGTTCCTTAGCTGGAGTGTTCGTGTCTACCGTCTGACAGACTTGATGCGCTACTCTTGGGTCCGGATCTAATGTTACTAAGATCCAAATAAACTGCAGGTAAACCGTATGAGCCATAGATACAGTGTTAGTTAGGCTAATAACTAATTATTACAAATAGGCTAATAAATACAACGTAATTGCTTAGCTAATTGTTTATCTACAAATATATTTGAAAGACATGGCAACTTTTTGTAGATTGTCAGGCTGAGGTCCCAGCCCACCCCTCCTCCTTCTACCACCGCCGGTCCCAGCCAAGCCCAAAGTCCCTTCACTAGCAGCTAGAGGAAGGATGACGGAGGATAATAATCCAAAAGAACCGATGAGTATCGATAAAGTACCAAACCAATAAGCAGTATCGATAAGAGTAGTAGTATCGATAAAATCCTGACGATACCCATCCCTAGTTATGGGAGTCTAAAACTCTCCATTGAAACCCAGACTGAGGAAATTATTTTAGGGTTAGCAGCTCTTTAAGGAAGGGTGATTTTCCCCAGTTGGCAAGTCATTACCAGGGTTTACCGGGGTTGGGGCCATTCATTAATTGAATTGAGAATGCATGGTAAATTCAACTTCAATTCCTTGAATTGGAATTGAACCCAGCTCTAAGGAAACTGAATTGGAATGACGGGAAACAATTTAATTCCATGTCATTCCACTTCTAAGAGAGGTTGTCTTAACTTGCTAAACATTATAAATCAAACATGAATAAAATAGACGACAGTTAAACAAATCACATACATTCAATCATAATGTATGTATTACGCTTACATGTTATGCACCTGAAAGGTACCTTTAACGTTTTATGATATTCAGTATCAATGATATATCACAATATGTTGTGGCAGACGGAGGGAGGTTAGGAGGGGAGGGGAGAGGTGAGGGAGGGGCGGTACGTGCCATTCCCTACATGGACACTGAGGCCCATATATGGACGTCCGCCCCAATCAGCGGGAGATGCGAGACAGCGGAGACGGTTAAAGGGGAAAGGCAGGGCCAATCAGAACAGAGAGCGGCAGGCTTTAAATAGAGGAGGAAAAGATGGGAAGAGGAGTAGTGTGACCCATGGGAGGTGGAGAGTTAGAGATCGTGAGACAGAGTAAGAAACCGAGACAACAAAGTAGATGCCGGAGCGGAATACGGAGCGCGCTGTGTGCCGAACCCCTGACCGTCCGAGGACCCTTCTTGTGCTTAACCCTTGCTTGTACGACTACCCTTCTCCTGCCTTGACCCCTGAACTGTACCTCGACCACCCCACCCGGAACATTGAGTCTGCTGGACTAGTCCATTCCCTGCCCGAACCAGCAATTAAGGAGCTGTTGCAGGTAATTCTCTGTGGGGACAGCCCCTTTCTTATTTCCAGCCCTGTGGACACTCACTTTACCCCGGAGTGTGCGACAACGTGTAATCTCAGATGTGGTAAGACAAAAACAAAACAAAAAACATGGAATTTCACAGAATCTCATTGAATTAAACTAAACTTCCTTGAGTTGGAATTGATGAGTTCACACATGAATTGACCCCAACACTGGTATTTATGGTAAATCCCATTTGGGGTCCAGGGAATCCTTCACCTGGGGTCTGAGGAGCTGCAGGACCAGCCTCTCAACGGCCCTCATGATGTGGGAATTCAGTGCTATGAGTCAGTTGTCATTCAGGACAATATGCATCCCTTCTTGGGCAGGGCAGTGATGTTGGCTCGGTCTCATTGGGAAGGTAGCTTCCTTCTTGATACTTAATTAGGAAGCTTCTTAATAATGTCCCTTGTTTGATTGTAGGTAGCATAGAAATAAATGATTTGAGACCGGCAGCCTTCCTAGGCAACGTCATGTGACTGCAGTTACGCCAATCAAACTGACTTTTCAAAACGGATTAGGAAAGCAAAAAATATGCTCGCTAACTTTGTGTACTTGTTGGCTATGAAAAATAAGTAATATAATAAAAAGTAATGTCATTTTATAGATGCAGTGAATACTGAGCAGCCAGTTCATTTATCAACCATCAAACTAAGCCTTGAATAGGCTCTTCTGCAGTAGTAACAATATTGCCAATATGTCCATCTGGTAAAAGTAATTTCAGCGGCTTTTCTGAAACAATTGCCTGTACTAAAATTAAGTTATATGATTCCCTATTGACCATTTTCACATACAAATTCATTGAAAATGTTAGATGTATGTGGTTTTTTATGGTCATATGTTTTAGGAAACTTGTCCAAGCGGGGACTTACGTCCACCATTAATTTGAGCAGATGTTGGGGAAGGTTCGTTCTTGGGGGGACAGACATATTGTCTGTGCTGTCGACCATAGGGGAGAGTGTGAGATGGGTGGGTGGAGGTGAATGGTGCCTGGCCTGCTGAGCTGTGGGGTTGGGGAAGGTGTCCTGAGGACTCCTTTTCAAACCTTTTGAAAATCTGGTTTAGCTTGTCAGACCTTTCTTTCTCCCCTCCACTGATTGGCCTCGCTGCTTATAGTCAGTGATGTTCCTCATCCTACCAGATGCCTGCTTTGCTGCAACGTCCTATCTCTGGACTCTCTGGGTTAACAAGTATGTACTATGGCCACAAGCCTATAGCCAGCAGCTCAATATCCAAACTATAAACACTAGTTTTCACAGTACATGTTGCAGACTACATAATCTAGAATTAATATAAAACTGCAAGGTCTCTCTGCTGTTTCCCTCTGTCCGTCCGCACCACTGTTGCCAACTTGGTGACTTTGTTGCTAGATTTAGTGACTGGTGACTTTCATTTCTCTAAATTGGCTAGCGACAGGTGTGGTGACTTTCTCTGACCATGGGAAACAATGTTTTGACTCCCAAAGTAGTTGGTAACAGATTGGTACAGTTAATGCTGATTTGCACCACTTTCTCATCTAATCCAAAGAGATCTGATGATCACAGTGTTTCTCATACACAGCTTTGCCCTTCCCTTCACTAAGAGTGGGAACAGGAGCAAATATAATATGCAAATTGGCTTAAGATGTCATCTGGCAACTTTTTGGGCAGCCAGTAGCTGTACTTTCCTTTGAAAAGAGTTTGCAACACTTGGAAACCTAGCGCAATCACAGACTATGGCATGATTGCGCTAGCATGTCTCCAAGCTGCATCAGATATTCCCACTGTGTTTTGACTAAGGCAGAGAGCTCATCCAGCTTGTTTCCCAGGGATTGCATGTTCCTTAAGACAATAGATGGAAGGTAGGACTTAAATCTCCTTCACCTTCACACAGCACTCTTTCATCTGCGACAAGCAAGCAGCTCAGTTGGTAAGATTGGGGCTGGCCGCTCTCAAGGCCACCATCGCACAAAGTGAAAAGTAACGTTTGGTGCCCAGAAAAAAACAAAACAAAATAGTACAAAAAGTACAAAAGAGTGCAACAGCTGCTGCAACTCAGTGCCATCTTTTAGCCCAATAGGACAACATCATCGGCATATATTGGTTTAACCCTAATGCTGTACTCAGTCATGTGTTTGGTTGTGGCCTGGGGAAAGATGTGAATTTTTTTTGTGACAAAGTACTATTCATATCCCATATCTGTTCCTTTATACAAACATGGTGTGAACGTTGACCCTTGGTAGTCTAAGAAGACATGTTAATATATTTTACGTTACAAGCATGCTTATGTTAAGGAAGCTATTCATGAAACTGCTAAATAATATTTGGTACTGAACCGAATGCAGCACTTATATAGATGCTACTTTTTTTTTTAAAGAGACAATTTTGGGGTATTTCAGAATCTGTACTTGATGTCAGGTACATTGTTGTGGCTTGTTGGACTCTACTACATCTGGACTGCTCTCTCACCAACCCCATCAAATATATTATATT
Organism: Acanthochaenus luetkenii; assembly: GCA_900312575.1. Classification (NCBI taxonomy): domain Eukaryota; kingdom Metazoa; phylum Chordata; class Actinopteri; order Beryciformes; family Stephanoberycidae; genus Acanthochaenus; species Acanthochaenus luetkenii. The sequence goes on along the minus strand of OMOT01076783.1, from coordinate 11,285 downwards.
TTAAAAAAGACTACATATTTCTGTCATTTTAGCACTCCACTTGGTGGGGATGTTAGGGTTGGGGAAGGGGATATCAATGTATTGTCTTTATTATTGATCACCAGGTCCATTGTTTATGGAAACATGACTGAAGCAAGCTAGACCTTTGTGAAACAGTATCTAATATCCCAGAGACATGATGTAAAATGAGGATGACACATATAGAGCGAATGTGCAAAACCACTCAGGCATTAGCTGATTTTCTTATGCTGCGTTTACGTCTTCATGCTCCACTGGTTTAATAGAGACCGAAAGTGATTAATTCATGTTTTCGTGGAAAATAACGGATTAGCGTCTCTAGCTGCATTATAAACTGTATGGTCAATCTAGAGACAGCGACCTCTGTTGGCCGTCTCTGTGGACTACAGTACCATTTGTAAGCGCCACAGTTCACGGTGGGTAACTGTGTGGCCTGTAGTGTGTGACCACCGATTGAATTAAACATTTAATATAGTATGTTATTTTTACTTTTCCACCTATATAATTATTTGTGTTTATTTTTTGGCTCAATGTGCAGAGTTCTGAGCAGTTATTATACTGTAGTTTGGGATTTATAATTTCTTTTTATAGTTTTCCAGTTTTATTTTCATTTCAGTTTTTACAAATGTTTAGTTTAAGTTCTCGTATTTTTAAGTTGTAATGATAGAAGTTCACACAGGTATTTTGCATGTTTGCAACAGGTATTGTGTAATTATTATATTGTGAGTATTGGGTTTTGCATTAATAGGTTTGCTCTTTCAAACTCGGTTGTGAAAACGGAGTCGAAGAAATAGTAACAAAGTGTAATACAAATAACTCACAGGCTGAGCTACATGTGGTGGTTTTTAAAGAAAATTTCTGTCCTAAAATGGAAGCAGGTAATTTGTGTAGTTTTGGTAGAGATTCAAGAACAAGTCTCCCAAAGCTTTGACCAAGAGACCGGAGACTACATTCTGATATCAAACCTTTTTCTAGTCACTCCAATGACGATGAATATACTTTGTGGACACGTCTTCTGATTCTGCATGTTTTAAATAAAGCCAAGAACAAATGAGTACAGAAATCACCACCCATATATTGTCAATGGAGCAGCGCCAGGGTTGGTTGGTGAGCCTTCTTAACACTGGTAGGGAGTTTTTCATTTTTCACAAATATCAAAACCTTTCAAGATGGCAGAAACATCAAACATGTGTATGCAATTTTTGGGTAAAATTCTCCTATGTAAATTCAGAAGTATGCCAGATTTTGTGTATCCCTGTTCTTCCTGCTGAGAAGTTTTGCATGTTGGTGCTTATTTTCTTTTTAAGTTAAACTAACAGGTATAGAATGACAATGGAAATTCCATAAATATGGCAATTTGTAACTTAAAATTGTGCATGTGGCAGTCACAAATTTATTTGGGTTTATTTCCCATCTAAGTGTAACTAATACAGCAGAAACTACTGTAGCACATGGAATAAATCAATTACTGATACACTGTATAGGAAGATTTTGTAATTAGCTTTTCTTCATTTCAATATTTTATGGAGGGTTGGAAATTTCTAGTTGAACTACATTACATTTTTGGTTTGCTTTCTGAGTTGCTGTGTTATCATTATGGTTGTTCATAATAAATATTTTATAACAAAGATGCTTTTGTTTTTTTACAATACAAACTGAAAACCTAAATGAACATAAACAGTCAACTGAATGAAGTGAGATTGTATTGTGGTTTTGTTGAGTTAGTGACAGGGAATGTTTAAATGATGCACTGACTGATTAATCAATATCAACACAAGAGGGTGCTGTTCAGTTCATGGTATGTCACAGAACTGTTGTAACGCTAACTTCCTTACACGATTCAATATTGGAATTACTTTAGTTTGAACCTTGATGCATTTTGAACTGTGTAAGCCTACTAATTGTACTGTAAGCGGTTTTTTTTTAAATAAGGTAAAATAGAGACAAAGTAGTAAATAAATCCTGAAATAAAAATGCAATTAAGTTTGAAATTCAAAATTCTCCATTTAGCAGGTTTAATAAACACTCAGTGCTAATAATCTTAAAAACAATAATCTGATAAAGAGGAAAAACATCTTTACATCATATCAGCAGGTTTTTTGCTCGATGTCACCGTTCACTTTGTGGCTATTTTGCATCCTTCCTAGTACGCATTGGGTTGACTTCAGTTAGAGATGCTAAAGAGCGGGAAGGAATAGTTCACCTAAAAATGAAAATCCAGCCATTGAAGTTGGAGGGACCACCAAACACACAGTGAGTTAGCCCATTTCCATCTCAGCCTTCTCTCAAACTATTGAAGTTAACAGGGTCATGTTTTTACAGCTCCAAAAAAGCACGTGTCCATCTAATTTCTCCAAACAGATTGTGCAGCATAATCCAAGTGTTTTGTAGCCAGACGACTACACCATGGGTCCAAAAGTCAAATGTGTACCTCGTTATCAAAACTTTATTCACTGACAAATGATTTGGTCACGTGCACTCTACAGTAGCAAGCAGTCGTCCGCAACAACGCTGTAGTGCATGACCAGCGAGTGGGCGACCAAAAGACAGCCCTTGTTAACTTCAACAGTTTGGGAGAAGGCTGAGCTGGAACTACAGGGGCAAACTCAGTGTGTGTTGGTTTCCACTGACATCATGGGGCTGAATAGATAATGCCTGGATTTTTATTTTGGGTTGGGACTATTCCTTTAAGGGCATTGTATTTAATTTTGAGATATATGGTGTCATTCCACATTGACTTGCACTAGCAAGTGCTAATAGAAGGCTTGCGGTAAGTTCTCCAAAACAAAAAAAGCTTAGCAGCCTCAATTTGTTAACAATAGGACAGGCTGTAAAAATACTGAACCTTGCCTAAATTGGAACGTTGGAGGTGAGGAGCCCAGAGCTTCATTTGACATTGTAATCATTTGCACTGATTCAATCAGCCTGTCTGGGCTCAGGAGCACACCACACACACCCACAAACAACTCCCAACAAAACAAAATCTGTCCACAACATTGTGCATGCAGTGACATCTTCATGTGTAACGACAGACTCAATTATGTATAAAGTGTGGAGTGAACACAGCCTCTTCTGGAGACGCTACATCTTCTGGATCATGACCTGGAATTTACCTGCAAAGAAAAAGTACAGGGAGTGAACAGAGCTTTCATAACTCAACATTTCCTTCTGCTTAGCTTATTCCACTGTTTGTCCCGGCACCTGCTCCTGCTCAGCCGTCCTGGTGAGGGATCCCTCTTTGACTTGGCCCACCCAAGGTTTCTTCCATTTTTTACCTAATACGGTTTTGGTGGAAGTTTTTCCTTTCATGCACTGAGGGTCTAAGGCTGTGGTGCCGGGTAACTTAGGCCTTGTAGAATAGTTAGGGCTATGGCTTGCTAAATTGATTTTGTTTGTCTTGTACTTGATTCTGTTTCTGTTTGTCTTTTACTATTCTGTAATTTCCTCTGATTGATGTTCAGGTAGATCTAGTTGGCTCATTCTCTGTAAAGTCCTTTGAGACAGACAAGCTTGTGATAAAGGGCTATATAAATAAATGAACTTGAACTATGCAGTAAATACCTTCAAAACAGAATTTGATAGTGCCATTATAATAAATAAATCCAGATTTCCATCATTTAGAAAATTGCACAGAGATTTCTCCCTGTATCATTGTTGAATGTTGGTTATAAATGTTGGCTCTAGAAAGAAGATCCTCGCTCTTTGATTCTGAGGGACTGATACCAAAATCTGATGTTTATGTTTTAGATAGCTGAAAAATCTTCTGCTATCAAACTCCATTGTAGCTGCACTGGACATATCTCGACGTGACGTCATGTCATCTACGTTTGGTCAGTTATCCACGAGAATAAGAAAAATACACCAAACAACTAAATGGACTGGACATGCAAGGTACGGCTGAATTTGTTGACACATTTCTCAGTAATCTGAGATTATGGCGTTTCGAAAGCTTCCTTACATGCAGGCATGACGGACACCTCGGCTGTGACGATACTCTTCACTCCCAGGTTGGAAAGGCCTCCTCTCACCAGGCCACAGGTGAAGGCCAAATACTGCAGAGAAAGGAAACGTATAATCTACCAGTTACAGTCAGATCTTTCAAGTGACAAGAACTCAATGGAATAGATTACTAATAAACTGTGACCTGAAGTATATTTGATTACAATACAGCTATCTGAACTGTGCTGTGCAATGTGGCTGCAGCTAATATACTGAGTGACAAACAATTGAATATTATTTAATAGCTCTCTTAAGTATTACTATAGAAGCATAAAGTCTTTAATGAAATCAAAGTAAAGCACCTTTGGGGCATGTTCCAAATACTGCTTCCCAACTGAAAGTTGACTCAGCAAGCGGAACTTGTTGTCCTGTAGAACATAAATGCCCTGCAACACATGACAATGGCATCAGCAATTACGACCATTTACACAGCAGGCTAGGAAAAACATTCAATCTGTAGTACCTTTGGCTACAATATACTGAGGAGCTGTACCAAATACATTTTCGGACATGTGGCTACTTGGGTCAACAAGTGGCATTTTATAGATTATTACAATTCTCCTATTAAGAAAATTTGCTGATCACTGATCCACAATTAATGTATTAATGTAGCCAATTTAAAAAGAAACTGCATACAAGTTTTCTTGTGTGATTGTTTATGTTTGGAGGACAAGTCGTGCAGCTGAAAATGAAATCATTAAATGATACATAAATAACCCAATAAGATGCTGAGCTTATATATGGTAAAGATGGGACTCTGCTGATCTCGGATGAACGCAATGCAGCACATTGCCTGATGCTTCACATTACGAAAAAGACACATTTTCTGCTCCACAAAAGTGGCGATCAAAGTACTAGATATTCAGAGCCAATGTCTGCTGACACTGATGGTTGAATGACAGTTTCCTACGCTATAAACCAAATAACCAAAACTGTCAAATGGAGCTGCTCCAACTGGAAGACTAACTTTGTGGATTTGTGGGATATTTGAGGTTTTACAATGAAATGAGATGAGCTACATTCTATGACATTGCAAGCACTTCTGAAACAGAAAGTATATCCATGTATCCAGAGAGAGATGAGAGGTCGGGTCCAATGCCTCTGAAACCACGTGCCCATGAGTCCCAGCATCAAATCCCACCAGAACTTAATCTCCTCTGTCTCCCCCTCTGCTGAAGATGAGTGGACTGCCAGGTGTCCTTTAATAAAAAGTATGTACTGTATATATGACCCCAAAACCGCCACGTGTCTGGTTTCTGGCTATAAAAGATGGTAGTGAATGTTCACTGATATAAACTGAATTGTCCTAGAGCCTAGCAACATTTCAATGTTGACTGACGCTGGTTCTCCTCTTTGACTTCTGATCCACTGTGGTAACAAATCAGTTCATACTAAACGGAAGAAGCTGTGCGGTGTTACCTGGTGATTGGTTCTGAGGTTGTCGATTTGCTTCCTGAACACACAGGTCCAAAAGTCTTTGCAGATGAATTTCATGATGTCCAGCTCATCTTTGAACCGTGCTGTGTCTTTTGTGAACCTACACGGAAAGGCAAACTGTTGAAACATAGGCTACAGACGCTATAGGCTTGACAACAACACACACAATCAGGTTCAGCCCTACACTGACTCACATTTGATCGCCTTTAAAGTAATCCAATATATAATTCTACAAAGTTTCGCGGAAGTTATGCGCTTTTTGTGATTGGCCAAGTCCGTTGCTACGCCCCCTTTTCGCCAGTGGGCGTGTAAAGTTTATACATTGTAAATTGACCCACTTTTCTACTAAGTTTCGTGCAAATCTGTTCACACTTTTAAGAGTCATTTATTACCCTAGTAATAACTAAGGAGGGTCGTTCTCTCTTGAATGAACGTCCACCATCCTCTATTCATAAATCTAGAAGTTTAATGTTGCCTTGGTTATCGGGATATATACACACAACGTAGAACATGACTTAATACGTTTTACAAATCCTTATGGTCTTCCGGTAAATTCGGCATATAGATAACCCACCAAGCAACACTTTTAGAGTTGGTTCACACTCCTGGCTGCTGGTGTGTTTTTGATGGAAGACTGGTGGACAACAGACCAACCAGTTACAAAAGTTGGAATTTCTACTCAAATAAGTGGTGCCTGGTGTATTCGGTGTATGCCGAATTAAAGAGTGGATCCTACCGACGCGTAAAAGGTCTTAAGTTATGTTGTATAAGGTATTAGCTTTGCCGTTAAGTAAGAAAACACTTGAATTACCAGACTTTTGAATGGAGTTTAACGCGTTTGTTTGGATGGGGATGCCTTTACTACTCGTACTCATATTGTATGGGATTCTGACAGATTGTACCGCTGCATCTAACAGGAACACATTAACCAAGCTGTTACCTCTCTATTAGTCCTTGGCCGACCCTGAACCCCATGTTTTCCAGTTTGGTGATGCTTCTTCCATTTTCCTGTGAAAGAGGCGAACCGGTTATAGATGTGAAGTGGTCAGCAACCGCAGAACTGACGACGGCAAAACTCGGGTGAGCAGAGAGTGTCTTACCGTCTCTCCATTTTCAGCAGACTTGTAAATGTACTGTATCATTTCATTGTGTAAAAACTGGAAAAGGGCTTCGTCTGCCATTCTTCCTTCCCCAAAACCGTCTTGGTAGAGATGATGAACAGCAGTTACGCGAGCGCTGCTGTTAGGAGGTGATATCTCGGTCAGTTAAACCGACCATGACATCGGTAGATAGACTCTTTCTTTCGCCACTTCACACAATTAACTCATCGTTTAATAGCGTTTCAAAACCTCCTTGAGGCGAATGAAAAACAAACGTTTGTCAGGCGGGGTCCTTTTCAGATCGACCACATTACTGCCTGATCAAAAATATATCTGAGAGAAGACCATTATGTTACAACTAAAGCTGCTCTAATTTGACAATTTAAGACGCTAAGAGATAACCAGCTTTTTATAGTATATAAGTACTAACAGATACAGTAACGACATTGCATAAATATGAGGTGGGCGAAATTCCCTGCCTCCTATAATTCTGTCAAATACACGAAAAAGTGAGTTTAGAACCTGCATGTTCCAACAATAAAATGGAGAAAATGCGCACACGTACATACACTGCACTATGACAAAAAACAATTGACATTCAGTGTATCTATTGGCCAAGACGAGTTTGTATTTGTTCGTACCAGCTAGCTGATAAGCAGCACCAGAAATCGCCACACTGCGCAAACTAATTTAATTGTAATATACTTACAATGTGCAGTACGCTCCCAATATCTCGCCAGGAAACTGAGTATTGCTCTGGGAAATCAAATACGATTATCGGGGGGGGGAAATAAAGATGTGAATATTTGCCATTCTGCATAAGGAGTATTGAAGTGAAGACGGAAGTGATCGCAGGATTTCTCTCTCTTCGACATTCTTTACTCTCTGGTGCTGGGTTCTCATAATGGCCCTCACACAACTGGATTCTGACTGGAAGAAGGTAGTTTTGTTTATTGGAAGCCAACTTGATTTCAAACAGTAGTTTCCCAGGCTGACTGGTTGGTGCCCTGATTTATCTGTTTTATGGAAGAATGTATTGATATCCTAATCAATTTAAATTACTAGTTATGAGCATAACCCATAATCATAAATCATATTCAAACCCGCCTAAGGCAACTCAACAACTCCATCTGCAAAGCAATTTTGAGACAGCTAATTTGATAACATCAATTGGAGAACCGTTTCTAATTTTAATAATTGGTGTTGTGTCACCAACAAAACCAAAGACATTACATTTAAAATTATTCACTTATTTTATCCTACAAACCAGATGTCAATGTTTAAAATCGACATTGATGCAAGTTGTACATTTTGTGGTACTGACCTGGAAACAATTTGTCATTTGTTTTATGAATGCCTGTATATAAAATTATTTTGGTTGGATATTGAGATATTTTTTGGAAGTCATCTGGAACAATAATTCGCCTAGAGACATTAAAAAAAATAAGGATAGAGGAAAAGTTGTATCAATATTTTATTTTGAACTATTCTATATGAAAAATGTTATGTACATGAATGCAAAGTGGCAATGTAGCGCAAGTAGTTATTAATGGTGTAATTCCAATGAGAATTAAAGAACGGGGCACCAGATACAGACAACATCAACATCTGAAGGACTGAATTCTGAGCTTCCTTGAACGAAGACAATTAATACAGGAGATTACTTTATGTGGAAGAATATATGTATTATTAAACTGAAGCATATTCAATAATCAGGTAAAAATAAGTACATATCAAGCATGAAAGAGGTACATCTATGATTGAATATATAACCCTATGAGCAACATACAATATAAAACAACAGCAGTAGTAAAAGATATATATAGAATACAAGTCACTCCACACGTATGCACGCACGTGCACACACACACATACGCATGACATATGAGGCGGTCATACAAGCATCATACAATACAGTCAATTAATTAAGCACTCAACACATTAATTAAAAAAAGAAATATATAGGCTAACACATTAATTTAAAAAAGAAATATATAGGCTATTACGCCAGTGCTCTCTAAGCCTGAACGTGTACCAATAGCAGCTTTTCATAGGGCTAATTAGAACATCTATGATGCTGTTCTCCTATACATCCAGGCGACACATACAATTATACATCAACTGTCTTAACAGTGCCTCACATGTCAACACACAAACAAATGACTAGCACTGTGCCATCTGGGGACGCGAAGCAACAACCTCATAGCGTCATTGTAAGCCACTCTGAGCCTCTGCATACTCCTCCTCCTGTACATTACATTACATTACAGCATTTAGCAGACGCCTTTATCCAAAGCGACCTACATATCATACCGTTGGCGGAGGCAGCCATGCAAGGTACCAACCTGCTCAACGGGAGCAGTTCGGGGTTAGGTGTCTTGCTCAAGGACACTACGACAGATTTTTCCTGGGAGGAGCTGGACTCGAACCGCCGACCTTGCAGTTGTGGCGCGGGAACTCTACCTCCTGAGATACTGCCGCCCCCATACAAGTATACATTGCATGCATCATATACATAGTACATCACACCATGCACCATGCACCACACTACACACAAACATCTATTTGCATGTACACACCGCCCGTCGCTACTACCGATTGGATGGTTTAGTAAGGTCCTCGGATCGGCCCCGCCGGGGTCGGCAACGGTCCTGGCGGAGCGCCGAGAAGACAATCAAACTTGACTATCTAGACTCTAGATAGTCAAGTTTGATCTAGATTCTAGAAGAAGTAAAAGTCGTAACAAGGTTTCCGTAGGTGAACCTGCGGAAGGATCATTTCCGGGGTCGCCTCGACGCGTCTGTGGATGATGCCATAGCACTGTCACTACATACTGTCCTGGAACACCTCGACAGGAGAGGCACATACGCCAGGCTGTTGTTCAGTGACTACAGCTCGGCGTTTAACATCATTGTATCTGCCAAGCTGGTCCTGAAACTGCGGGATCTGGGCCTGAAATTGGATCCTGGACTTCTTGACATTCATGCCCCAAGTGGTTAAAATAGGGCATAACACCTCATCCACTCTGGTCCTCAACACTGGAGCACCACAAGGCTGCTGCCAGATATACTCCCTTTACACACATGACTGTACGGCTATCAACGGTATCAACCGGATTATAACGTTTGCAGACGACACCACAGTTATCGGCCTGATAGGCAACGACGGCGAGACGGAGTACAGAGATGAGATAGCCCAGCTAGCAGGGTGGTGCAACGATAACAATCTTGCCCTGAACATCAATAAGACTAAAGAACTCATCATGGAGTTGAGAAGACACCAACTGATCCATTGCCCCATCAACATCAACAGGACACCGGTGGAAGTCAGATGACATGGCCTGGAACCACAACACAGACGCCATAATGAAGAAGGCACACCAGCGCCTGTACCCTCTACGGTTTACACCGGTAATATCGACTTCTCACCACAAGATAGCGCACACACACATGATTCCGGTACCTACAATGAGAGTCACGTAGAACCGCGACTGTAGCGGCACAGACAAACACTGAAGACATTAGTATTTATTCCTCAACACAACAAACATTCAATCATTCTTTGAAAAAGTGTACCATATTAAATGCAACAGGAATACACAAACAAATTATTGCATCAATCTCAGTCTCCTGTTTGTACATTTCCATCTCTGCAGCAACTTTCTCCTCATTGGTCATGGCAGTGGCACCTGTCGTTCTCTTCTTCCCGAGTAAACTTCCCAAAGTGTTATTTTTAGGGGGAGGCTGAGCAACTTCCTCCTCCTCCTCCATTCTAACTGCTGCTGGTGTTAGCTTTACAAGATGACTGGTTTCTCCTCGACTTTGCAACCAAAAAAAAACACGCCGTCCCCCGACCAGCTTTAATTGAAACTTGATCCCTTGGTTCCAACCCGCACTTCTCACAAACTCTGCACATGTAGCGCACAGATGCAACTAGCGCTCAGTTTATGAACGGAAATATTATATTTATCATGTTATTCTGATTCTGATTCTGATTCTGATGTTGCATAGTAATGCAATACAAGTGAATCCATTTAATATCTGCGCATCTAGTTGAGTGATTGATTTATATTTTTCCAGACCATCATAATAACAAATGCCTGTAAATTAAGATGAGATCACAGACCAGATGACACCGGTAACAACCGGCCTGACCCTACTTGCATTAAATGCAAACATCATTAAAGTTTGGTAGAGGTTTGGGTTGTGTAGTTACCTCGCCATGATGAAACTCCAAATATTGGCAAGATATCTTCAGTAGTTGCCTACGGAGAGTAAAACTTGATTACATTACATTACATCATTTAGCAGACGCTTTTGTCCAAAGCGACTTACAATAGTAAATTTTTCGTCCACATCAGTCAGACCAACTATACAACGCAGTCTTTCATCAGCTAAACACTTCAATAGGAACAAGTAGCATGAAACACTTCAATAGGAACAGTAGCATTAGTACCGTAGTATTTTCACCCGATTAAGTCAGGACTCCGTAGTCGAGCGGTAGTGAGTTGGTCTTACAATCTTTAGGAGTTTTGAAGCGTGAGATCGAACCCAAGCTTTTGCTTCTTAAGACTTTATGTTTTTTCTTATCTTTACGTAGCGTCATAATGGCGCCATGGACGGTCGCCTCGGTGTGTTGGTGCGCGTTGTTTTGTCTTGTTTTGTCTGTTAATCTAGTTTTTTGTGACAATTCCGGGACCTCTTACAACAGAGAAGAGCTAATGAACATTAG
>OMOT01076782.1:0-12056 GCA_900312575.1 Acanthochaenus luetkenii | reverse complement strand
AGTCTACCACTCCACTGCCATATCCAACCTGTCCACCTGGAACCTTCTCCCAAACAGATGAATACAAGTATCCAGTTTTGGATCCAGAGGGAATATTGGACTGTTATCCAGAAGGTGAGCCTCGGAGAAAGAGAGAACCACTTCCAGTGCATGACATACTGCATACAGTATTTTTAATAGATGGTTCTAAATAGTGATTTGCTCTACAGGAATGGTACTGAGTACTGCAGTACCGTTCCTGTCTGTACCTGCCAAATGCTGCCTATATGGCTTTTCAGCTCCAGTTCCAAGTCAAGTTAAGAGACGGAATAGTCAACAGAAATAAGTATGACCTCACTAAATCTCTCAATTGTATTGTTTGTCATACCCATCCCGGCCAAGGCCGTAAGTGCTTCCTGTCTGTACCCACAGAGTCCTATAACTTTGTGTGATCTAGTCAGAGAGTGTGTAGATGTGTGTGTATATGAAAGACCACAGGAACCACATGTAAGACTCCACATCTGGGACTTGGGCTGTGGTCAGAATAATGCTGGTTTAAACACACTCCCCGGACTGTCAGTCGCACTCTGCCACCAGTATTTCTACAGTATCCACACTAGGCATGGAGACACACTTACACACGTGCATGCACATTGTAGGCTATTATTAACTGAAAGTAACACCAGAAACAGGGAGGAATGTGAAAACATGAAATTAAACACACAGCAAAGAAATATTTGCAACCAAACTAAACGATAAATACGAAAAACATTGCAATGAAACAAAAACTAGCTTATTCCATCAAACAACTAACCAAATATTCACTGAAACTGAAATCTGAAAATATAATCCAAATAAAATGTAACATACATTTTTTTAAATTATTCTATTGCGCTATTAACTCTAGCCCTCACACACACACAGTAAATATTTAGAGTAAAGATTGTGTAAGAGTTAACAGCTCTGTATTCTCCACATACAAACACACTCACACACAAACTCAGACAGTTAGAAAGATGTTTCCTTCCTTGTAAAGTCTAAATAGGGGAAATCAGAGCCAGTAGGGCTTTTACAACACTTTTGGACTCTGACTTCCACTTATGAATGTAGGGTGTGCTTCATTACGCAATACACACTTTGTGAATTATAAACCAGTCTTACTTTGGTGTTCAAAGTGTGCGTTAGGGCTTGTGCCCATGTGTTTGTGTATGTTTGTATATATACACGTCGGTGCGTGTGTGGACTACACCTTGCGTGTGTGCCAGCTTGAAAATGTGTACATAGTCATGTGTGGAACTGATGCTACAGCTTGTCCTACTTCTCTGACAGAGGAATCCTCAGGGATGGAAACGGACTACATGGTTATAGGGGCCGTGGCGCCTGATGCTTTAGCTGTTGAGGAAGGTATTGGACCGACCTACCGCCACTGGGCTGGGATGAAATGCACTGCCTGTTTCGTTGTTTGTTGAATGTTTATCTATCAGTTCATCTGTTTGCTAGCTCTTCCTCTCTCTTCTGCTTGGCCTTGCCTGTGGTCTTCACTTTGTTTCTCTTCTTGTTTGTTTGGCTTGGGTTTGGTTCAGTGTTGGGGTTTTGGACTTTTTCCATGGCGGACTGTTTCTAATCACTTTTATCCCCAAAACTGGACCCGTACTGCCTGTGAACTGCATTACTAACCCAGAGAGAATGCCCTGACTTAAATCATCATTAAAGTTTGGTAGAGGTTTGGGTTGTGTAGTTACCTTGCCATGATGTAACTCCAAATATTGGTAAGATATCTTCAATAGTTGCTCCGTTGATTAAAACGTGATAATCCGAGATAGGGTTTATTTTTCTCCCCATACACACACATGGCACAGAGAAACAGGTCTCAAAGTCACATTACATTACATTACAGCATTTAGCAGACGCCTTTATTCAAAGCGACCTACATGTCATACCGTTGGCGGAGGCAGCCATGCAAGGTACCAACCTGCTCAATGGGAGCAATTTGGGGTTAGGCGTCTTGCTCAAGGACACTACGGCAGATTTTTCCCCGGGAGGAGCTGGACTCCAACCGCTGACCTTGCAGTTGCGTGGTGGGAACTTTACCTCCTGAGCTACTGCCACCCCCATACAAGTATACATTGCATGCATCATATACATAGTACATCACACCATGCACCACACTACACACACACACATATATTTGCATATTTTTGACTGTGGGAGGAAACCGGAGCACCCGGAGGAAACGCGAACATGGGGAGAACATGCAAACTCCACACAGAAAGGGCCAGGTGAGATTTGAACCCAGGACCTTCTCGCTGTGAGGCGACAGTGCTAACCACTGCGCCACCGTGCCGCCCGGTGTCACACTTTTAGCACACAAACAAATGAGAACAAAGCAGATTCTGCTAATGTATAAAATAACACAATTATTTTTGGGAAATAAAAATGTCAACTTAGTGTTGATTTTACTATTTCAATTAGGAAGACGATCCGGTAGGTTGCTTACGAGACCAAATCACCTGTTTGCTATTGGCTCAGGAGTGGGTGTGGACATTTGGACCAATCAGGCTGTTTCTTACACGCGCAAAAATATACACGGTGATTCGGTCTCGGATCGTCTTCCTAATACAAATAGTAAAATCAACATGAACTGACATTTTTATTTCCCAAAAAGCTGAACCGGGTTTTGTTATTTTATACATTGGCAGATTCCGCTTTGTTCTTATTTGTTTGTGTGCTAAAAGTGACTTTGAAACCTGTTTCTCCGTGCCATGTGTGTGTGTGGGGAGAGAAATCAACACTATTTTGGGTTATCAAGTGTTAATCAACAGAGCAACTATTGAAGATATCTCGCATATATTTGGAGTTACATCATGGCACGGTAACTACACAACCCAAACCTCTACCAAACTTTAACGATGCTTTAATGTCATGTATATGTTGATCTTAGTGTTGTTTGGTGATGTAAAGGATGATGGACCCTGGAATGCAGAATGGAAAACTGCACTAACGCACTTTATAATTTCACTGCAGGTGTTTGGATGTCTCAAGGAATCTTTTTGATTCTTGCTAGAAAAGTCACATGGAGTGTTGCACTATTTTCTTTACATGTCCCCTGCCATGGCTCAAAGCTGTGGGCATGTGCACAGTATATGTGTGTGGACCATGATGTAATGCCGAGGTCCGCTGGTGCTGTGCAGGAAAAAAAACAGTGACGGAAAGGGGAAATAACTAATTTAATTTCACCCCCCCACCCCCCACCCACAGTTGCCCACAACCAACTAAATATCTTTGACATTATGACTGTGGTGACAATCACAATGGATTAGTGAAATACAGCAACATGTTATTGAGTTTTAGGATTTCAATAACGGAAAGTATTTCGGTCCGAAGCTCACTGACACATTTGTTCCTGCTAGATGAGTTGTTTGTCCAGACTACCCTGCCGCCACCAACCACCACCACTACCACCACCACCACCACCACCACCACAACCACCACAGAGGTCCCGACTCCAGAGCCAGACACCAGACCCTTCAACAACACCCCTTCCTCCGAGTTTGACCTCACTGGGAGGAAACGATTCACAGGTATTTGTCAAATAAATGTGTGTCTGCCTGTCGATGCGTGTGTATGCTCATGTACGTTTGTGCGTTAATGCTTGCACACACGTGCTGCATGCCGTAGCCGTCACTCAACACACTACCGTCCCCTCCTCCTCTGCCCCACACAAGTTGATTCAGTATCACTTTCCTAGAGTTTAGCCTTGACTTTACTGTGTAGCTCTAACCCCAGACTTCAGGTTGAATAACCTCCCCATTATGTGTGATGGATCTTCTTTTAAGAGGAACTTCACCTCCTTGGATATACAGTAAATCGTACTTTCACTTAATGTATGAAAAATACAATTATCCTCTATGCTTCTCTCAAGTAGCACGAGGTTGTACTTAGTTTTTGGAGGCTCCCGTGAGATTAGTCTAAATGCCAAAAACAGAGACAGAGAGAATAAGAGATAGTATTATTTTTACCTGACAGCATAAAAAATAGCATATGGCTCCAGCTACAAAACTTAAAAGCTTGATGGGCCATGCATGCTTGGATGCCGAGTATCGTATGTGTGTGTGTGTGTGTGTGTGTGTGTGCACATGTGTATGTATGTGTGTGTATACATGTGTTTATGTGTGTTGTCTCTCATGCTGTAAATAATGACCGGGTGTTCTGTTTTCTTTTACGGAAGGGAAATACATTTGGGCCTCTATATTGGCTCACTCAGTAGCACTTCGTAAATACGTTCACAGTATTTGACTGCCTCATATAATTTATATTAACAATACCAGGCCAAGAAAAACCCCGGCTCGCTCAGAGAAAGCTGTCTCTGTGTTTGTGTGGCATTGCAATCAAAAAGATTAGCAGTGTTATCATTGTAGCTCGGCTGATTGATGATAACCTGAACTGACCTGTTTCAGAATCACTTTATTTTATAGATGTAGAGGTAAATGTAAATATATAAGATATCAACAACATGAATAGTAGCAGGGTACGCACATGGCATAAGAACAGTAGCGCTTATGATAGTAGATTATACATATCACTCTGCATTTGTACATTCAAAACAGATTTTCTATTATGTGGATATATCTCTTCTACCACAGAAGCAGTCAACCCGGGATTAGAGACATCTCTGAAGAAATACATATGTGAAGGGAGCTATGCATGCATGTACCTACAAGAGCTATGCAAATCCAAAGATAAATCCCAGTTGCTTTGTGTGAAATGGCAATACGGTCTTAATCTTAATGGGTGGTTCGACTGGTTTCCACCTCGCCTTACACGGTATCATAGCAGCAAGGTTCACTGAGGACGCGGCATTCAGGGACTCTTAGCCCGGTAAACTTGAGGCCTCTTGCTCCATCTTTCACTGATCTTATGTGCTCACTTTGGCGTCTGCTACCGTATCACCCCATCTGGTTGCGTAAACAGACCGAATAATTATCTGGACAGAAATAAAACCAGCATATACTCGACTCCAACCTCCTATAAACCACTACTGATCATGTCAGAGTTCCTCGCTGCCTTCAACTGATAATGCTTTCCGGCTTTGTCATGTTAGTGGCGTTACCTCCCATTTGAGAGTGTTGCCAGTATAAGAGTGCGGATAAAACCTTGAACAATGAGACCCGGACCATTTATTTAATTGAACAAGTGCAACTGACATTTTGTTAGAAGCCTGTTAAAGAGGAATATTTAAAGATGCTTCTTTATCCGTGCTAATGTCAGATCCACCAGCATCATCTGCACCAGAAGCAACTGTGGAACAATTACATGGTTTACTCTGGACACCATCTATCTTGATAAACTGACTCTCTCGCGATCAGAAACCACACATCGAGCCATCTGAAACCTATTACATCCTCCAGTCCCGGGATGAAACGAACAAGAGCAGAAAAGCAGTGGGAATACTGTGAAAGTTAAGGGTGCTGACCTCAGCACAGGGGGAAGATTCTTGGCTCAAAGCGGAGACATCCTCTTTCCTATTTATGAGTTTAATATTTCAGATCCAGTTCAGCAGCCCTCCAGTCCACCGACATGCTCTGCATTAACTATCTGGCGGAGACGTCCCTCTGTCTCTTTATCTGCCCGGCCTTGGTTTGGACAGAATGAATGTAGCCCATGGCAGACATGGGTCAAACATTATTTACTAATGATTCTAAGCAGTTGTGTAAATCTGCTCAGAGTTCCAGGTGGGTGAAGTTTGCCACCTTGGACAATAAAATTAGTACCGAGGACTATTTGACTATTTGAATTTAGTAGAACTGTCCTGATACAGTAAACCCCAACCCAACTAGCGCACCAAGAATTATGTGCACTAAGAATTATTTACTAGTGTATCTGGCTCACGCAGGTATTTCGGATACACACAGGCGATTTCAATGAACAAAAGAAGACAACGTGTTTGTGGAGGGAGAAGTGTGTTCAGCGTTTAAAAAAAGATCTGAACACTTGAAGAAAGCAACGCATCTGGTTCTTTCAAGTGCAATAACTTTAACAGATCCAGGTCAAACACATATGGTGTCTTGTGTATGGACATCTCTTCACCGTGCAGACAGATTATACATTCCGACATATGAATGCATTAGTGCATAAATGCATAAGCCGTACGACTCTGCATATACACATACAGTAGGAGCCTGGGATGGTGTAAACCCACACAGACTATTTGTGTTGATGTGTAGATACTGACACGTGTTAGACTCTTGGCCTGTGCAGCGGGCCAGTCATCTGGGGAGATGGGAGCTGCTCCAGGCTCTAGCGGTTCCCTCCAAACCCCAGGCAGACCAGGAAATGTGGGATATCTGAAGTATTCACAGCTGTAGGTCCAGCTGGCTCTCCCAAAGACACAGAAAACAAACGACAAGAAGATAGGCAGGGGAGGAGAGGAGAGGAGACGGATAGGAGAAGACAATCACACGAGCCACCGCGCTGACTTCTCTGACTCCTTCTCAGCTTTCTGAAAAATGACTCACAACAGACCAGCAATCATTTATAAATGAATGAATACTGGAGATTTGTATTTCTTGGCCCCAGGATTGAGTAAATGGGAAAAAGTTGAAATAATAAATAGTAATAAAACTTTTTTTATGGGGGGGGGGAGAAATACGAAACATTTATATATCTACAGTAGGTTTGTTCTATTGAGATCAAGTATCTCTATGAATAATGAAAATAAAATGTACAGATTGGAATGTACACACTGAATATATTGTGAAGTATATATGAGGAAATGGCTCATATTAGTATAATTTGCATAAATAACACAGTTCCTTTCCATCACTTTTTCCTGCCATCAGCTCCCTATGTGATCTACATCCAGAAGGACCCGGGCGCTCCTTGCTCCTTGACAGAGGCTCTGGAGTATCTTCAGGTCGACATCCTGGAGGACATGATGATGAAGGACAGCCTGGCCACCAATCAAAACCAGCCTCCCAAGAACAAGCCCCATTACGTCACTGTGGTTGCCATGGAGGGTTGCCATTCTTTTGTCATCCTGGACTGGGCCCGCCCACTGAAGGACGATATGGTGTCAGGTAAGTGTCGTCTTAGGTTATTGTTCATTGTATTTTTTTCCGGAACTTAAAGCTGCACTTGGCGCGTTGCCCGTGGCGGCTCCAAATGTCAGCGAGAGGTCACTGTTTGAAAAATGTGACGTTAAAAACACAGAAATCATGTAACGTGACGTGAGTAAACCGCACACAACACGCTCATGCTCTCAAGACGAGGGAGGCAAAAGTTCTAATGTTTGGTGAGTCCAGCTTTCTCTGGACGGCGCGCTGCTCACTGCTTTTTAGACAGTTTGGATTTTGCTCTTACGTTTTGTTCCCTCACATCCTGCGGGCAGAGAAGGGCATTTGGCCAAATAGATGAATACAAAATGTGGGATCTCATTTAGTGGGGACGGGACGATTGTCTCCGTTGCACAGCCCCACTTTGTGATGTATGCCTGATAAGACAGTGTCTTTTTACATACAAATCTATCTTGCCTGGTCTAGCAGTTTTAACTACCTAAAATATGATTCTGTTTTAACAACGTTTCATAACCTCCTTATCTATTTTGAGTCTCCGCTGAATTAGACTTTTGCAACTCGCTCAAGTTCACTGTAAATAAATCATGAAAAGAAATCTAACCGCATTGAACACATGGAACTGGGCTCCTCATCTCCCAGGGAAAAACAACATTCCTATCACTTAGAAAGAGACAGAAGGAAAAAGAGGGGCAGAGAAGGGACTGAGGATAACGGCCTGGGACGTGGTGGACTATCAGAGATGGCAGTCTGGTCAGCTAGAGAAGCAGTGTGTTGTCTTTGGCATGCCAACACAAGCTCCTGGTCCTGCTGTGGGACGGTCTCTCCTCTGATGTGTAAAGCAGATAGATGGTCTATACTGTCAACGGCCTTTTCTTCCTCTCTTTCTTTCCATCTGTTCTCCCCGGTGTCTCGCACACAATCTAGACACTTTCTGTGTCGTTTTCAATGTATTTCCTACTTAATCGCATTTTGTCTGGACAATTTGCCAACTCCCCATCATTTTCTCTCCCTATTTTTCCACACCAAGGTCAAACGGTATTTGCGAATACATTTTTGTGGGTTTGCTTGATCCTACTTAGGATGCCAGAAAACACCAAATATCTAGTACTCAAAGCAGGTTCAAACAAACACTAAGAATTATGTACAACAAATATCTGAATCACATCCACCTCTATTCTTATCTGTTCACTTCTTATACTGATTTTGTAGCATTACTGTAGATTGTAAAGAAACACATTGTGTATTTACACACCTGTTTCTGCACACTTATGTATGTGTTAATCACATAATGGGACCTTTTTATGTGAATTGTATTGAACTGAAGAAGAGCTATTCAGTAAGCAAAGCAAAGCAAAATAGATAGGTAGGCAAGAGGCTAAAATCAACACGATGTTGACATTTTTATTTCCAAACAACGCTTAGTCGGGTTTTGTTATTTTATACTTTGGCAGAATCCGCTTTGTTCTTGTTTGTTTGTGTGCTAAAAGTTTGACTTTGAGACCTGTTTCTCTGTGCCATGTCTGTGTATGGGGGGAGAAATAATAATAATAATAATAATACCCTATTTTGGATTATCAAATTTTCATCAACGGAGCAACTATTGAAGATATCTCGCCAATATTTGGAGTTACATCATAGCAAGGTAACTACACAGCCCAAACCTCTACCAAACTTTAATGATGCTTTAACTATGTAGAATGGTCTGCGGCCAGCTGTGTTGGCGTGGCTCCAGCAAAACTACAACCCTCTCAAACATCCAGTAGAAGGGTTCCCGTCCAGCAACCGCAAGGTTGAAGGTTCGAGTCCAGCTCCTGCCGGGAAAAACAATCTGCCGTAGTGTCCTTGAGCAAGACACCTAACCCCAAATTGCTCCCGTTGAGCAGGTTGGCGCCTTGCATGGCTGCCTCCGCCAACGGTATGATATGTAAGTGCTGTAATGTAATGTAGAAACAACTGGTAGTTTCGGTCAATGGCGGTGCTGGTTTCCATTTGTTTAAAGTGAAATGAGCGAAGGATTAATCTGCACAACTGAGAGAGAGAAATCAGGAGGTTAAAGACAGACAGACAGGTAAACATCAGCATGAGCTACAGAAAAAACCTTCTCTTCACAATTAAAAGCGCTGACCTCCATTCCTCCAAATCTCAAGACAGGTTGTTCATTCCCACTTTATTTCATCCCATTATTCCTTTTTAGTTTTAAACTGAGCCATCTACCATTTGAAAAAAGTGGTAAATACTCTTGCTATGATCAAATAAAAACAAATGATGATACTTTTTAAAGGATAATAGGTCACAGGTCCTAGGTTGACAAAACTAGAACATTTTTACAGACTAGATCCTCTATATTTTTGTGTGTGATATGGATTGATGAACCTCAGGTTATGCTTTTGTTTGGCTTCAAAATAGATATATGCTGTAGATTCATTTCTAACTTTGCTCCTGCTACGATCAGGCAGATTCCCATTGTTTTCTAACATCTAATGAGCCGTGCCTTTTGTCTTTGTCCCTGCAGGCTACATCGTCTACAGTGCATCGTATGATGATGTCCTCAACAATCGGTGGTCCTCCGGAGTCTCCAGCGGGACACACCTGGCTGTGGAGAATCTCAAACCCAACTCTAGGTAACAGTCGTGTGTTTGTGTGTGTGTGTGTGTGTATATATGTGTATGTATTGTTGTTGTATGCATGCATACCGTGTGCAAACTTTAATGTGTGTTTGAGTGTGTGCATTCAGGGGAGGCGTGGCAGGTCGATGCAAGCACGTGCAGAACACTTTGGGACCAATAATTCATCAGTATCATCTCACACATGAGAGTCACAGTAAACACAGACTTGACCTTACAAACAAAGCATTCGCTTGGTTGCAAGAACCCTTACCCTGACCCATGTGCAATGTTTATGGGTGAGTGTCTCTGTCCTGGCTGCAGGTGCTTGGCTGTGTGGCTTGGGAGTGTTTATTTCTGCCGGGGAATGTTTACACCATTATCTCTTCATCATGCGAGGCACAGAGTATGCTTCTTGTCTGTGTGGTTGTGTGTGAGTTCATGCATGCATACTGTATATAGTGCATGCTTGTGTGTTGTCCCACGTTTATGTGGGTGTATGGTTCCGATTTTGATATCAGACCGGGCTGATTTGGATCAGAGCGGAGTTGGAGGCTGATAGAGTAATGTTTGTAGAAGAGAACGGAAAGAGTGATGTAAATCAGCCTGGGCTGAATGGAGGAAGGTTAAGAAACAGACTTAAATCAGCCCCAAAACGTGACATGTTGGGAAACTCCGTTGAGATCCTGGAAAACACAGGGGAACGTAAATACAGCAGATATTATCTGACACACATGCACAAACATGCAAGTATGCACACACACACACACACACACACACACACACACACACACACCCACACACACACACCCACACACACAGATACAAACACAAGGTACTGTTGTAGTTATTAGAACGTGCTTCTAAACGCATGTTGTACAAGTAACGGGGTCACGGCTTTCAAAACAAGCGCATGGAAAAAGGCTCTTAACACGGGGACCCAAGAGATGAGTTCTTACCTGAAACCAACTTCCATTTACCACCGTGCTTGAAAGGCCTTTTGTTCGTAGGTCGTGGGTCAAAACATGCACATTATTCACCAAGTAGTATAAGTGCTGCCATTAGGTCTAATAGAAAACGTAAAGAAGTACACTGACTTCGTGGCATCAATTTACCGTTGTGGGGTCCAGAAGATTAGTCACTGCACATCTGTCTATTCATCATTTAGTCACTATGATGCAAATGAGATGACGCAATTCAGCTCGCACCATCTGCTGAACGCTGTGCTGAAACGTGGGCATGCACCGAGAGAGAACTGACACATGGACACAGAGGTGGTACGTCGAGGTCTTCCTTTAACCATACGGTGTTTGTACAGTCTGCGTGACGTGAGCGGCCCACACAGTAAGAACCTTTAACTATTAAACCATGTGCTGCTGTTCAAACAAAGTCCAACTCACTTTTACTCTTTTATTCTGTCACTCTATTATTATCTCATCTCCACAGAGGGGATCAACAATATACACAACCTCAGGCAGTTCCTCTGGCACCCCGTAACTCTGTATAAACGGGTTATAACATTTACACACGGGATTCATTCATGGCTGGTGTTCGATAGAGGGTAAAAAAGTATTCGGAAATACTTTTCATGGTTTGGTTTAGCCTACTTAGGTACCAAGTAGGTGGCATTTGCCACATTGGACCGTACAAAGAGTGTCAGAAAGGGAAGACGATCACAGGAAATCACAGTGGCCCGCGAATGACCCCCCATAGCGCCGACACTGTCCCGAGCTAGACGGTGCTATGGTTGCTCGTATGACAGTGAGAATAAATAGGTTTCAATTAGAATTCGCTAATTAGAATTAGCTTCCCTAATTGTAAGAGGGAGTTTGTTCCAGAGATGGGGAACTCGGTGGGAGAATGTTCTACTACCTGCTGATTTTTGTCTCGATTCTTGATTTTCTTGTCTCTCCACATTACATGTAGTCAGAACAGTTGACGGTGTATAATCGACTCTGAAAGTTTCACTATAGTTCTTGGGGCTATGCTGTTTCGGGGCCGGCTGCGCATAGTTGAAGTCACGTACACATTTCAGTGTCTACACTGACACCCTACACCTCTGAGGCATGTGCCTTCTCTAATGACAAATGTTGCTCAAGGGCATGTGGGCGGGTTTCGGCCTGAACGCTGCAGTGCACCTATAGCATGTGCAGTCGCCATGCAGCTTTTCATCTGGAGAGACGACATCTGAGAGTGATGCCCGAGATGCTGACGGATTTGATTGTGCATTGAATGTTTGATGTGGCCGGCTTGGCTCGGTGTAGGTTTAGAGTGTCTTTGTGGTCTGCCATCGCTTTCTATAAGCTGGCTCACGTTTCCTTTTTTGTTCCACCTTCTCCATTTTCTTCTTTGTTCATTACATCATCTCTCTCTCTCTCTCTCTCTCTCTCTCTCTCTCTCT
>OMOT01076769.1:0-10988 GCA_900312575.1 Acanthochaenus luetkenii | reverse complement strand
CGCAGTAGCACAGCAGGGAGCGGCGCGGCTCTCTGAACCACCACAGCTCCACCTGGTCCTCCAGGACATGTCGCTGGATCAGGGTGGGGTCCAGGTGGAGGCGTGGGGGCTGACGGATGGTGTGCCAGTGCTGGTAGTAGGCCTGCATCTCAGGCATGGTGGTGGTGGTGGTCTGGGTGGGTCCCCGCTCCTCCTGTCCCACAGGTTAGTCGGCCTGACACCTTGTAAGAGTGTGCAGAATTTGGGTTGGGTTGATGATCATAATACAACACCATAATGGGATTTAAACTATGGTGCACAGTGGAATAATCCTGAATTTCCACAATTACTTCTCTGTTTACCACAGCTATGATAATTGTATTAACAATAGGAACAATTCTTCCCATTTTCCTGATAACATCCTGTGCTTCAGTTTATCTTCTGTGAATACAGATGACTCACTCAGTGTTAGATGGGTGTCATGGGTTGCTTTCCATTCATCCCCATGCCATCAGACGATCTTGGTCAAAACATTTCAATAGCTAAGCAGTCTGCAGGTCTCCCAGCAAGACCCCACGGCTGTCTGGTCCCATTGCATCAGAGAACAGAGGGCATCCTCATGAATTTGAATGTGCGGATAATCCAACTTCAAGGAAATCTCTCCATAGATCAACTTGAGAATGTCCCCTGCTAAGGCAAATCCCTCTGGCTGCTTTCAGAGATGAAACTGTTCTCAGCATGGAAGGTAGAAGTATCCTCTCTTCAAGCTTCAACCGTTTGGTCTTCCTCTTATTGTTGCGAGCGGTGATGTGGTGACGAACAGTGCCGGTGATGTAGACAGGCTGGCAGGATGTTGTGTACTTAGCCCATCCACGTGGTAGCAAGTCTGGTCACCGGGCCTCCATCACCGCAGAGGCCGTACCCGGTCAAAGCTGGCGTCACGGACCCCTTCCCTGGTAATCTGTGCCCTCGTCACATTCTGCAACACAATGCCAGGCTCCTCTCCTCAGACGGGATCACCATCGTGTCTGGTTCAGTGGGAAAAGACCGGTCACTACGGTAGTGTTGGATCGTGGCCTGGGAGGAGATTGGTGACGTTGTCCAGGGCTCAGCAGCAAGAAGCCATGCCTTCAGGCAGACAATGGTCTCACCGATGAACACAATGACTGTACTGCAGCGGACGGGCGGCGGTGGTGTGTGTGGGGGCCTTGCCTGGCTGCTGTGGAGGGCTGAGTGATGTCAGTGTGCACTGATAATGGGGTTTCTGTGGCCCTAAAGATAGCGTCATTCACACACTGAGCTGGCCTCTTAGATCAGCCACAAAGCACACTCTCTGCTGCTGCCTCTCCATTTAGAAAGAAAACGGGGATTTAACCATAATGTGCCTGACTAAACAAACTCAGTGAATTAATACTCCAGTGTTCATTTCATTTCAGTTTTGGGGAGCAACATAATCGTTCTATATTAATACACAAAACATGTAGTGGTCATTTCAGAAAAGGTACGTCAAATCTTTATTTAAAACACATTCCATTCAATAATTTGGTTTGAGTTACATGACCATTCAGTGGGGTGAAATCCTGGTGTGGTCCCAAAGGTTTAATCTCCAATTTGTGCTCCAATGGCAAGGTACTAAATGTAACTTGTGTTAAATTGTCTTCTTGATTCATTATAACCGTTACTAGTCAACAGTGATTACTTCTTCTAGCTGCATACGCATAGCACTCCGATGCTAAACGTCTTGATGTCAGGTCACGCCAATGTGAGCAGCTCTCAGCAGGTGAGTTTAATATATATATATGTTACACTGATTTATTGATCATGTCGTGCACTGCTCCACGGGGACATCTGGTGGGACCAGGCCCATATGTAGAGACGTCCCTGCATGGCACAGAGAAACAGGTCTCAAAGTCTCACTTTTAGCACACAAACGAACGAGAACAACGTGGATTCTGACAATGTATAAAATAACAAAACCTGGTTCAGCGTTTTGGGGAAATAGAAAGATCGACATATCTTACTATTAGGAAGAAGATCCGCGACCGAATCACAGTGTATGTTATTGCGTGTGTAAGAAACAACCTGATTGGTCCAAATGTCCACACCCACTCAACAAACAGGGTGATTCGGTCTTGGAAGCGACCTACCGGATCTTCTTCCTCATTCAAATAGTAAAATCAACAAGATAACATTTATATTTCCCAAAAAATGCTGAATTGGGTTTTGTTATTTTACACATTTGGCATTATACATTGCTTTGTTCTTGTTCGTTTGTGTGCTAAAAGTGCTACTTTGAGACCTGTTTCTCCGTACCATGTAAGTCTATGAGGAGAGAAATAAACCCTATCTTGGATTATCAAGTTTTAATCAACGGAGCAACTATTGAAGATATCTCGCCAATATTTGGAGTCACGTCATGGCAAGGTAACTACAAATCCCAAACCTCTACCAAACTTTAATGATGAATTAATACGGGTAATAAGGTGATCTTGGCTTCCCTGGGGGTCTCAGGGGGTGAGAGCAGGCGGCTTGGTGCTGTGGGACGGCGGCCTGATGACTAAGTTCTGGCTGTGGATCTCTTGTCTCAGCCTCTGGATCTCTGAGCGCTGCAGCTGGATGATCCGCTCTGCTTCCTCCTTGAAGTTCAGTTGCTGCTGTTTTCTTCCGACTCCATGAAGAGCATTGCTACGGCCACAAAGACAATACTTTGGTAATCTTAGGCCACCGTTTCTCCCATAATGTTTCCTTAGCAGCAACTACTGTACTGTATATTATTATGTGACACTATTCATATGCATACTGACTCAGTGTGGGGTTTTTCTTAACTCCGGGACTTTGAACAAGAGTCCTATTTGTGGGAAGCCCAGTTACCTTAAGTATATATATTTTTGGACAGTTGGACACCTTTGGCTCCAGAGACAGTGGAGTACAACAACTTTTTGGGAGATTTGCCCACAGGTCAACTTACCCATTAAGTAATGACAACATAGACACCAAAATCATCACCCCAAAAAATGCTCCAGTGCCCCATGCAATCCAACACTTCAGTGTGTGTCATTTTCAATACTTCTGCTTTGACAGAATTGATAAATATGGGACTATGTTTTAAACCTCAACAGGGATACATTACCAGTATCACCAGTAAATTCAATGAGGGAAATCAAGAAACAGATGCATGGTGAATTCACCGTGTCATGTTATGTGCTCACCTCTGAGGCCGTGTGTCTTGGACTTATTGGTCATGGCTATCTGAATTTCATAGTCGTGGACCTGCGTCCTCGCCATACGCAGCTCCTTACGCAGGTCATTGATTTCCTTGATGAGAGAGACGTTCTCCTGCACAGGGTAGATGACGATCATGCTTACTGTTAAAATAGGTTTCCCCCATGAAACTCAGATTTGCAGAGGAAGAATGCCGCCTTAGCCTCACAATGTCGTGGAGAGATTCTCATCGAGGGTTGGGATTTCTACTGTCTTTGCATTTGGAAGGAATCGTACGAAACAATCATATTTGCTCCCTGAAAAAGGCCTTTGTGGCGCTTTGCATTAGCAGATTTTAATACATTATTTTAAATTCTACCTTTTTCTAGGAGAACAATGCTTTATTTTTCTTTTGTATTTTTCTGAAACTTCATTAACACCTGCCAATCTCGACCTTTGGAGTTTGATAGTCAATTCAGATAGACACTATTATGCAAGGCCATCAGACAAGACGGCAAACAATGTCCATCTTAATTTAATCATTTCATCTATCATTGAATCTTAAAATTCTGTGTTTTTAAAATAAATAAATAAACAAAAAACACTGTGGTAACCCTTTAAATTACAGGCCGTTAATTACGTAGTAATAGTAATTTCCATGTAAAACAGATGTAACTCTTTATAGCGTTAGAATGACTGGTAGCTACTGAGTAATATGCAAGTTAAAGAAAGGTGCTGGGCCCGTTCTGGGGTTCCTGTTGTTACAGAGTTGCTATGGAGCACGTTTGTATACCTATGTGAATATTGTACGTAGTCAGTATTGGTATGTCTTTTCTCAAATATAGAATGTATTATTGTATGTATTTTGCAAATGAAAACTTAATGAAAAAACATGGATTGTTTCTGCACTGTTGTCACTTTCTGTAATGAATGTCCCTCCCCTCTGTGGAAGATAAATCAATGGAGACAGACGGTGTGTTTCGCTGTTTGAACTAGTTCATCGTTCACCTGCAGCACCTCTCTACGTTTTCAGAGGTGTGTGGTAGTTCCACGTATCTAACACAATTGCTGGTAAAAGCACCTTTTTTACTTGTACAGTATATTACTCAGTAATTACCAGTCATTCTAATGCTATATTTAGTTGTTACATCTATTTTACCTGGATATTACTTTGTTGTTTCCAGTCATTACTACGTAATTTAAAGGGTTACCATCACTGTCAGTGGGATGAGATAATTCCACTTGTTTCCAATGGAAATCAACTTGTCTCAAGAATTTTCTCAAAAAGTGACCTGGTCTATTTCAATTTACTGTCACTCGTTTCCTGCAACAAGTGAAATTCCATTGGAAACAAGTGATATCATTGCATCCCATTGACTTTTTTAACTTATTTTTATAAAAATCCTTCACGGGTAGTCAGAGGAACAGTGTATGCAGTGAAATAGCTGAACCTCTCCAGTGGCAAGGTCTGTGTCGTCATTTACCCTCATGCTCTGGACATTGTCGTTCTGGTTGACCTCAGAAACTTTGGTCAGCTTCATCTTTAAAGAAGCTATGGTTCTCGCCATGTGTTCGCGCTGGCGAAGGTGCTCCATCTGAACGTCTACGTCTACATGCACTTCCTCCACCTTGGAAACACACACACACACAAAACACTTCAAACACTCCTACTCTCATATTCCATGCATTCGCTCTAGGTATAATTCCTTTCTATATGTCTATACGTGTGTGTTTGTATGCAGTATGGCGGAGTGGGTGGCCGAGGATGGAATGGAACCCTGAACCCTGGTACTGTTAGTGTCATGGGCTACACATGATCCACTTGGCTACACTGGACTGCGTGCACCACTCACATCACTCTGTTCTACGTAGCGGGTGTAGAGCTTGTGTATGCTGTCTTTGAGTTTCTTCGGCTCCTGGATGAAGGCTATACAGTTATGGAGGTCTGTCTTGAACAATTGCACATGGGCCTCCACATCCTTCACCTGGGCAGAGAAGAGACATCGGCCTGCATCACCACACATCACCACAAAGCCAGGTAAAGTAGCCTTGGAAGGAGCCTTGTTTAAGTCCACATCCATCAGAGTTCATTTAACACTTGTCAACATCAAATAGTCACCGTCAAATCAACACCGGGAATATTTGCTGTGCAGGTTTACAGCATGACTTCATAAGCTACACATTCATGTGTCGCAGCAATTGACATAAGTACTGGCGTGGTTTAGTGAGCCTGGGTCCCAAGGCAAAAATAACTTTCAGTCCGGCTAGTATGAAAACATGAAGGACCAGTAGGCGCAGTATAGAAACCAAGAATGGCGTGTATTCTCCTCTCACTCTCTGCATCTCCTTGCGCATCTCCTTATCTGTGTTGTTCAGCTTGAGCTTCAGGTCAGAGATGGTCAGCTCCAGCTGGACGTTCGTCTCGTGGAATTGCACCAGCTCCTCCTCCATCTGACAAATAGGAAAAACACCACATCATCTTATCATTTAGTATTGAGTCTTAAAATCTTCGTTTTCTTAAAACAAGTGATTTCAGAGATCTGCTAAAGCGGTGATATAAATTGTGTCCAATGCAAATCAACCCTGTTTCAAGAATGTCCCTGAATCGAGTAACATCTTTTTGATACTACTGGAGTGATCTGGATACTCAAGATACTGTCACTTGTTTCAAGGAAATTCTCAAAACGGGACATTTCATTGGAAGAAAATATAAATCTCACTGCATTGGCAAATCTTTCACTTGGATGGAAAACAAGATTTTAAGATTCCACACTAGACAAAATGACCCGTTAACATTTTTGTTTTTCTTTACAGCGAATGGACTTTACCTCTGATCACTGATCAAGAGCTTTAATTTCAACTAAGTTGGTGTATTAAGATGATCTGCAGGGTTCGGAGTTTTACTGTTTTAAGATTTAATGAATTTGACATGTCTATATGATGCAAGAGCTTTTAGAGTGGCAACTTTAGTCAGTGTATTCGCTTTGTTAGTTAGCTTATTAATCCCACCACCACCCATATGCACGTACACACACACACACGCACACACACACACCTCTCGGATCTGCTCCTTCATCTCTTTGATGTCTTTTTCTCGAGGCTCGATCTGCTTCTTCAGGTCATTGATCTTGTAGTCAAGAGTAAACTTCAACTTCTCTAGTTCCTGATTCTTCTTCTTCGAGTCGTAGATTCTCTTATCCTGTGGTGGTGTGTGTGTGTGAGGGGGTGGGGGGGGTTGGAAGAGGGTATGTTACTTCTGTGCTTAGTTACCTACTGACAAGTCCACGTTATCAAAGTCATCATGTAATATTGCGTAACATCGTACACCAATTTACATAAAAGGATACTGCAGGCACAAAGTGTAACCTCTATGCATAACCATTATTTTTACTTACTGTAACATAATTTGTTGCTTGTCGTATGTTTAATACCCCTACATTTGCTCATCTATATCCCATATTGCCGTACAGGGATCATTCAAGTTTCATCTCATCTAATTTAAGATCATCTTATTTTGGGGTACTTGACATGACATTTTTGGGGGAACCCCTGATCTCGGCCACCTTGTCCTGGATGGTATTTTCATGCGCCGAGATCTGCTTCTTCAGGCCCTGGATGTCCTTCTCCAGGGAGCAGATCAACCCGTGCAGCTTCTGCTGCTCCTGCTTCAGACTGTTTATGTCTGCGCATCTGTCGTCGATCTCCCTCTGCAGACTGTTGAACTGTTATCACACCATCGTCCACCAGCCACACCATGACAGAGAAGAAATGGAGGGAGAAAGTGCAAAAGATTGAACGAGAGACAGAGAGGGAGAAAGAGGGGGAGAGAGAAATCAATCATCGTTTTTCATGATGAGTTTCCTGGTGAATGAATTGAATGAGAAGAGGCCAGGCAACGTGGTCAGGGGAAAACAGGAGCCACGGATTGAGAACATTATCAACAATATATTCTGAACAAATGCACTTCTAAACAACAATGAATCAGGGGAACTTTGATTACCTTTTTCTTCATGATGCCTGTTTCTCCCTTCAGGTTCCGGTTGGTCTCTTTCTCTGTCTTCAGCTTCCTCTCGTACTTGATTCTGATGTCGAGGATCTCCCGGTCCTCGTCCTCCTCTATCTGCTTTATGGTCTCTTCTAACTCGCGTGTCTGCTTCCTCGTCTCATCCAGGCACTGCATGGAACGAGAGCACGAATATGACCGAATCAAAGCACACACAAGCCCACGCACCTACGTGGTTCCCTGTGGAATCCGTCTCACTTCATGCTGGCCACAAAAGACCCCACCACTTCATCCTAGTCCTCCCCTTGCTCCTCCTGACTGACCTGCCCCAGGACGTAAGTCTTCTCCTGCAGCTTGGCCTCGTACAACTGCCTGAGCTCCTCCAGGGCGTGGCCTTTGCTTTCCTCCACAGCCGTCAGCTGCTTCTCATAGTCTCCCTGCATGCTTTGACACTTACGCTGAAGCTCCTCGTACTTCTCGTGCTCCAGCATCAGCCTCTGGTTGTTGGATGACTCTGTGTGTGTGGGTGTTTGAGTTTGAGATGGGTGGAAAAATATTGACGATAGATAGACAGGTAGACAGACAGATAGTCAGTCAGTCCGTGGTTTGTACAAATGTCCTGTCCTTTCTTACCTAAATCCCGCAGTTCTTTAGAGCGTTTCTCAGTGATCTCTGCATACTTCTCCTGGTGTGCAACTTCCTGCTTTTCTCTCTCTGTCTTCGTGACCTAGAGTAAGAGAGTATAACTTGTGAATAGAGAATGAAGGCCATCCATCAACCATACAATTCACTCCAATGGCAAAAGCATCCATTACGCATTACTAACTAATCCCTCTTCAAGGACTTACCACTACAAAACGCTGAAGTAGCTGGAAAAGCATGTTCTATTGCAAGTAAATACAACAGCTTGTGTCATTTTAACTGAATTCAAGCATTTTGCGATGTGCACATACTTTTCTGACAATTCTAATACACCCAGTGTTTGGTCCATGTGTTTGCCTCAATGGGCGAGGTGAAAGGGGAGTTTGACAGATATAATACAAAAGAAGTCAAAACAATACAAACATATCGAAGTCAACCAATGCAATTTTAGAGCTTTTGGAAGAACTAAGGGATGATCTACAGCCAGTCACCCAAAGGAGTCATGCAATATGGAGGCTCTACTGTGCCAGCCTTATTATTCTAGACTACAGTAGATAAATTACTATTGATTAATATCCAGTATATCCATTTGAAAAAATATATATAAAGTGATTAATTAAATTAACATTTAAATTATACATTTAATAAAACTGGCTAAAAACGTAATAAAATGTTCACTACATTTGTCACTAATTTAATGTAATCATTTTAAGTTAAAAGGCATTAAAATAAAACTTTTTATTATCAAATTTTCCGTTCAAGCTCTCCATGGTTGCAAGCACTTCAAACACGCAAAACCCTCATTAAATATGATTGTTTGTACCTCTCATCATCCACGCAATTATTCTTAGTTGATCACCCGCATCCATGGGAAAATGTACCACAAGTTCAACTGGAAACGCAATCTAGCCCATCTTTTGGATGATCTCAGTAAATAGAGTAAATAAAGTATATTTGGAGAAGAGCTGTATGGTAGGTGGCCAGCTGACCTGGTTCAATGTCTTGAGAGACTCGATCTGCTGGATGAACTCCTCAGAAAGAGCCTTGATCCTCTCGTTGTAGTCGATGTCCTTCAGGCGGAGCTGGTACTCGTTCTCCATCTTCAGCTCCTCCACCCGCGTCTTCAGCTCCGACATGTTCTGGATCTGTAACACAGACAGACAGACAGACAGACAGGAGCATAGAACCGGATGTTATTTGCTTTTTATAGTGTACTAATGCATGCGCGTGCCACAACTATGTGCAGACAGATGCGCGTGCCACTTGCAAAATACCCGCGGATGCGCGCGCGTCAGTCCCTGCGCCAATGCTCAATGCCCATGTGCAGTTTCAGATTGATTAGCCAACCCATTTAGGAGAAAAATGGATGCTGACACAGAGACAGACAGAGGGACGGATCTACTAAAGGTTAGCGTGTGTAAAAACGTGTGCAAACTCATAGCACGCGCAAATAAATGTACAAACTGATCTACTAACAGCGCAAACTGAGGACTGCGTCTTTCAAATGTGCAAAGTAACACGCCTTATCCAGTTAGTACTTTTACCTCAATGAATATGGAAGATGAGGCGTTTACATGCTATTTTGCACAATACTGGGAGGAGAAAATGCAAATGCATTAATGAAGCACACGTACTGTGATCTATCGAACCTGAACGCAATTTAGTTGACAGAGATTGCGTCTTTATTTAATACGTTTCAAGGGAACGTGCAAACGCCCCGCATGCGTAAAGAAATCAACATTTATTGAAAAAAGATGAATGAAATCACTTTCAAAATTCAAAACATTCTAATTGTTAAGCCCTGCAAAATCATTCTGAAAAACACATTACTGCAGTCACAAAACAATCTATTACAGCTCTAACATTTATTGTAGCCTATTTTAACCTTCTAATTCTAAAGGCTCAGACTTGACAGGCTCACACGCACAAGTATGCATACACATGCACGCAGATACACACACACACACACACACACACACACACACACACACACACACACACAGACCTTCTCCTCCAGGTCAGACTTGGTGATGAGGATCTCCTCAGTGTAGATGATCTGCTTGTCACTCTTCAGTCCACGGGCCTCCTTGTCGATGACCTTCCACACCAGCAGGCAGCCGTCCTCGGACACCGTCAGCAGGAACTGATCATCAAACGTGATCACCATCTGAGGACACACAAGTTACCAGTCCCGTTTGTATTCGATGGAGTTCTTCAGTGAGTGTGTGTCCATGCATACAGTGTTTCAAATTATAGCTCATATCTTATTTCGTTAAGATCAAATGAAATCTGTTTCCGATCACACTTCTTCCCACTCTAAGTTGATGCTCCTCTGCCAGCAGTTCTTTTATGTTTTAAATATCCTCCGCTCACCTAGCTATAGTCTTTGCTAAGGTGCTGGAGTCATACGTAAAATCCTCAGAATAAAGGCTGGAACTTCTGCACACTTAGATCTATGCAAATTTTCATTTAATAAAGTGCAA
The DNA here is from genome assembly GCA_900312575.1 of Acanthochaenus luetkenii. Lineage (NCBI taxonomy): Eukaryota > Metazoa > Chordata > Actinopteri > Beryciformes > Stephanoberycidae > Acanthochaenus > Acanthochaenus luetkenii. The sequence goes on along the minus strand of OMOT01076769.1, from coordinate 680 downwards.
GCTGCCGGTCATGCAAGACCTACTTCAAGGCATTCCAAGCAGACAGAGCCGTTTTGGAGAAGAAGAAAAATATGAGGTGTGTTTGTTTGCATTGACTTGTGGCATTAAAGTATACAGTATAAATTGTAACAAATGAACAGTTTCCTTTTTAAAGCATTGGACGTCCAGACCCACCTTGGTGACAGGGCCACAGTGGGCCTGGTACTCGATCCAGTCCTTCTGGATGGGTAAGGGGTACTTTATTGCCCTGATGGTACCGCTGGAGGTCCCAGTGAAGATGACCCTGCCGGAGCGGGACGCGGCGATAGTGGTGTGGGCCACGTCATCAGCAGGAACCTCCCTCAGGACCTGTGGAACAGGACGACCAGGGTACATTCAATCTAACATACTCCCAAAGAGACAGCAACTCAACTGAATTTAGGCTTGCCTTCAAAATGTGGGGAAGAAACAAAACAAATGATTAGTAATCAAGATTCACGAGTTGAAAATATACTTGAATCTGATAATCACACACATCCGCACACACATTCTTGACGTTTGTGATGTACATGTTCTGTTTTGCTTGACTTATTATGGTTTCTATCTGTTTGTTTTTTGTCTCTTGTTTGCGGAAAAGCACTTTGTCACAGTCCTGGGGCCTCACTTATCAAACAGTGCGTAGGATTCTTACTAAAAGTGTA
>OMOT01076761.1:0-14046 GCA_900312575.1 Acanthochaenus luetkenii | reverse complement strand
CAAACCCGGGGGGGGGAATGACCACGTGGGGCCCGTTTTGACGAGTCTGTGAGTCTTCCCATACAGTGCCATGCCACAGCCAGGTGTTGACTGAGCTGTCAGGGGTTCTGACCAGTCCCGGCTACCCACGACCCTACCCGCCGATGAGTCAGTGTGACCACACCATCCATCTACCGGAGGGCTACAGAGTGATCCTGGACTTCCCGGAGCCCTTTGATGTAGAGGGTCACCCAGACGTCCCCTGTCCGTACGATGCATTGAAGGTTAGTCGTGTGACTTGACACACAGCGGACGATGAATAAGCAATGTATTCCTCCTCATGCTTGTGGAGGCAGTCTATCATTGTGAGTTGTCCTCCTTGGGGGGATATATGGCCATGCGGTTCCCTGCACATTTTCTGTTCTGGCTGGACATCAATCAGTCAGACGTAGGAGTCCAACATCCTGGTTCCTTACTTGATGTTCCTCCTCTACAAGATATCGACAGCGGGACAAGAGTACGGGCCCTTCTGTGGATCATCGCCACCAGGCCGTATCGACACCGGAAGTTACCAAGCGCATGTTACGTTCAGGTCTGACCCGACTGGGAAGAACAAGGGATGGAAGATCAAGTACACTAGTAGCAGAGCTGAAGCCCTCACTGGAAGTTAAGAGGCTGACTGATGACCTGTTGACCTGTGCGTTGTATGTCAAGTAGAAATACTATCTGAAATGTTGAAATTGTGACTATGACATTGTGGAAACTAAAGACATTGTTCTTCTATTAACAGCACCGTGTTTTTTGATAATAGTGTTGACATTAAAAGGCACCATCTAAAATTCTAGCCCTTTCATTCCCTAAATTCCTTTAGACAAGTCTTTGAATAAAACGTTGAGTCTAATTAACGTGTTGTGATCATACCTTTTTTGTAATGCTATCGTTTGCCATATGCAAACAATTATTCTGTCTGGCTAATCCTGCCAAAGACAGAGACAGTTGACGCATTGTGATGTCCTGGCAGAAATGAATTAATTCAGCTCGTGTGTGTCTCCGGTCTAAGAAGCGGTGAATGCTAGTCGCTAGATGATTAACCTTCATACATTATGCAGCTTGTTCTCAGCGCACCCCAGCTCTACTTCCCTATCAAAACAGTCATTATAGGGTTCTTCAATCCCACGAAATTGCCTCTCCTTTGACACTTTTGCATTCCCTCACTAACATTTCCTCCATCTGTGGCCTTCAAGTGGGGTAAAGTAGCTACGATAAAGAGCCTGTTCGAATGTGTGGCTGTGGTAAAGGAACTCAAACTCTCGTCTGATTCTTTTCACTGTTTTTGTGGTTGTAGTGGTTGTTTTTGTTGTGCCTCAAAATTAGGCCTATGGCACTATTCTGTGAACCATCGACTTTTTTGGAACAACAGTATGTGAACTCTGACATTACTGTTTTTAGCAGCCTTAAATAAAATTGCTTGATGTTTCTTCGACCGGACTTTGTGGTTTTGAAGGCCACTACAACTCCTTGATAAGTTATGTACTGACCCATAGCATGACATCACTTAGGCATTTCCAGCTGAACAGAAATATATGGCCTTCAATGTACTGTATTGCTCGACTTATCTCAAAATCATGTAAGTTTTGCAGCATGAAATGTCTAGACAGCACCTGCAGTATAGTAACCTATACATTATGAAGTATATGTATTATAATTAACTGTTCAGCGTAGTTGGAGCCAATACCACAGGATTCATGCACACCATGGAACCCATTAACTGACTGCTGGGTCATATCTAGTAGCTGCATGCTGATATGCCCATCACTAATTTGTTGCCAGAGTCATGCATCTTGAGCATGAACTCACTGTATGCAAAGAAATAAAGAGGTCCATTGTGTCAAACAATTGAGCAGCCTTTACTTTATTGTGTTTCTGCCTATGGCAGCACCTAACTAACGAGCAGAAAGTGGTTCCCTTTAAGGTACTTTATTCCATTCAGCTCCCAGCTACCCATTATAAACAGTGTATAATCATTACCATGTAAGGTGGAGCAAATGTCCTGTGAATCTAACATGTTTCAACAAACAAAGCTTATCTATTGGTAGTCCGATGGTCTTCAGAAGAGGAAGTTCTCAAGAGCTTCCAGCTTCTATGTGTCACTCAGCTTGAGTACATGTGTATATTTTCAATACTTAGATGGGGGAAAATATGAGACAACAGCACTCCAAGGAGTATGTGGGCTAGTTTATTTTATTTAGTCAACCCACCCTACTTGTTAGAACACATGTGCATCACTCACCAATAAACACTTGTATAAATGTATAGAAAAATAAAGTAAAATACTATTTAATCGCATACAATTATATACAACTTCCCATCGTAACATTTGGCATACATGTACAAATTAATTTCAGAGGGAATGTGTTTGAAACAGTAGCTTACAATTCATGTTTATTTTGAGTGTAAAAACGTTCAGCATAAAACTGCAGTTTCAGTGAAACTGAAAGTATTGTGCTGAGGCTCAGCCTTTTTGCCATTACATTACAAGACTATGTAAATAAGACAGAGACCTTAATGAATTGGTCTACATTTCCCTGTAGGAAATGGAATAACCAAGTACAAGAACATGGCGAAGCCACCATCATGCTCTTGCATAAGGATCTTATTACCACTGTCCCTGAGACAAGACTTGCATGCCGAGATGACGGGAATGACAAAGGCTATCTAGTGCTAGACCTACGAGCCACACGGACACACCATTGTACACACAGTCTTACATCACAACCACTCAGGGACAGGCTGATATACAACCTCCACAATTTGAGAGTCCTAACAGTTAATGAACACTAATTTATATGTAACTCAAAAGCTAACGCAATGTAATTCTGTCTTATAAGTGATACAATTTATTGTCTAACTCTTTGTTAGACTGATAGATTAGTCTGTGTACTCCTTAGCCCAACGCAAATATACGTTGTATTTGGCAGCATTTACATATTAGTGTCTTACAAACTAAGTTTCATCCTGCCTCTGGCTTCTCTAAACACTCCATTTCACTCAAAATGTAGTGTTGTACCATCACCCAGGAGAAGAGTCTGGCAGAAGCCGCTTGTCAGGGTGGACTAAAGGGGGAGACCAAGGAAGGGGCTGACATCATGTGTTAGTTTGCTATTGTGCCTATGGAACGTCACCACGGTTTAAAGAAGTGCTTCATTTTTCCACATAGAGATGTCCTGAATGCTGGTGGCAAATCAATCAATGACAAAAGTTGACAAAAGGCCCAGATTCATTAAGACTGCAGTGCAAGAGCAAATTGCCACATTCGTGTGCAAGAGCAGAAGGCAGCAAGTTAGCGTGTGGTTCACAAAGCATTGTATGCTTATCGGACAACCACACAACGTTAGCCTCTATTCAAGCCTGGTCTAGGGTAAAAGCGTTTTCTAGCGGTGTTAGCCTTATTTATTTTTCAGAAATTACAAATTGCTTGACATTATGGGTTTGCTGGTAGACAATCAAATGTCAAGCAACTGCTCTTTTAGCCAGCTTTTCTGAAATCTCGACGCAAAAAACTAATGATGGTAAGAAGTGAGAAGCATAGGGGAAAACAACAAGCAAGCAGGAGCAAGTTATGGGGCACAGCAGATGGAGAGGCTGGCTGCAAGCCGTTTGAAATAAGAAGCCGCTATAGCTACTTCAAACTTCCCCACAGATGCCGTATATATTATATATAAGATGGGAATGTCTTTTCAACAGTGGCAGATATACATTACTGCCAACAGAAACAATGACTTTGGAATTCATTCACTTCTAGCTGCTAAAGACCTACAGGGTTGTCATAACCATTTTATAATATGCCTTAACTATATTCAAATTAAAATTCTACAATAACACATTTAGTTAAATTCCAGTCTTATTTGAAGCGGTTCATACCTTTTGCCTTAATTGGCAACTGTGTTCGAGCATCAGCAATAGGTAAGACAGCAGTCGATCAAACAGTAACTAAACAGTAATCTAAAACACATTGAGTTTATCACATGGATATCTTTATCTATGGTTATTTTCACAGTATGGCACTCCCCTTATCAAAATAAGTATCCAGTGGACAGACGCTGCAAGTGGCTCATCTCAACATTTGTTTGATAAACACAATTGCACAAATCACTCTGCCTCTTCTTGGTGTGAAAGCATTGAAGTGGTTTTGCCCGGGTGAGTTTTACAATATGATGCAAAGTCAACAACATCATTAACATTCATGGATTTCGGCATTATGGGCATTATCACCATCACGCCGTAAATCCCATTCTACTGACCCTGGGGCAGGTAGTGTGAATTCTTATCAGTCTCTACTGATGTGAAGCTTTGGCCTTCTTGCTGCCTTTGGCTGGCTTGTCTTGGCTGTCCTCGCCGCTCTTCTCACCGGACTGCTGGTTGCCGTCCGGCTGCGAGTGGCTGCTGAGGGAGTGCATGACCTGAACCTGCTGGAGCCGCCTGGTCAGCTCAGCTTCGCAGGCCTGTAGCAGCCCTGACGTCCTCTTTGTGTCCCAGCCCAGCACGTGTTCCATGGTTTCCTCTCCCTTGCTCACCACCATCTGGAGACAAATAGGACAGAGCTTTATTTCAAACACCCGGAGTATGAACATGTACAACAGACCAGCGAGGATGCAGTTATTTTGCTAAAACTATGTAGACGGTACAGTCTGGTTTTTTTCCCCAAATAATATTTTAAAGCAGAGTGTTTATTTGGATATTTCATGAATAGACTCATTGTACTACAACTGTCCAATATCGATTTGGTTTGATTGGTTGTTTTGGTTTGGTTGCGGGGGATATAATTAGATGCCTTTATTATTATTATTACTTTAAAAAGTTGCAAAGTGCTGTGAAATAAAAGGAATGAAACATTTCCAACCAATATAGGACAGATTTATGGAGCTATGAGAAACAAGAAGAATAAATAACAAGAAATAAAAGATGCTCTGCACTTGAAAAGTCTAGGATTACCCTTTTATCTTTGAATTGTACGATAAAACTATGCGTCACCATTTAAGTATCCATGCGTTACGTTGCATATTATTGACTTGATGAGGTACTTGACAGCATAAGCCTTGCTCCAGAATGCACATGCCGTTTTGTTATTTATCAACAGAATAAATAGCCTGACCATGTTGTGGCCCGTTCATATTCATCATATTGTTAAACTAGACCACAGAATATACTGAAGTAGAGTACAGTGGAAGAGTGTCCCCACGTTGTAGTGACATGTAAATGCACCCTGGGATTAAAACTCAGGCCTGTCTAAATCTACCATATAACATTTTCACACAGTTCCATGATTAAACCTTTGTGTTATTTACAATAATGTAAACGTATCAAAATAAAATCTGGAATAATTTATATGCATCTGCAGAAGGTTTGAGGCAGACTGGCTCTCGGCCCCACAGCCCAGTGTCGTATTCAGTGAGTGCGGTTGTGCGAGTGGACTACCTGCAGCTCCTCAGTGGAGAGCCTGGTCTCAGGGCTCGTTTTGCCCTTGAGGACCATCAAGGTCCTGGTCATGAATCCAGACGCCGAGTCCACCTCCATCCCGTCCGGCACATCCACGTCACAAGCCCCTGACACAATGAAATGGGTTATTTCCCAGCCTCACCTGTTGTATATAAATCACTGCATATGAGATGGGGTTGTTTAGCAGCAACAATGGTTCCACCTAGTGACCAAAGGGCATAAGCACGGCTCTTCCCTTATGAGCCATCTAAAAACAAGGCAGCAAGATGTGTAGGCATATCTGAAATCCTGACTTGGTACCGAAGGAGAGACCGTAAAAAAAAAGTAAAGTAATAAGTAACAAAAGTCGAAAGAATGAAATAGAACAAAAGAGACCCACTGTATTAATGCTCCCTACTAGTTTACACAGCAACATATCAACGTGCATGAGGCATGTATGGATAATTTCACAAGGGATATCTGTTTTCCATTTCACTTTCACTCAAAATTATGCATCATTTTTACATTAGAGGTTGATTAAGGTTTTGTCAACAACCCACTTGCCCCAAGAACTACCACATTTTGGGTCATTACCTTCCTGTAGGGCTACACAATTATGGTGAGAAAGAATCTTGATTATTGTTGGATATTGTGATCAATCACAATTAGTCTTAATCATTTTAGGAATGAAAATTTACAGCACTTTTGGCATCTCATATAACCATCTTTACTATTTGGTTATTCTATAACATCATCAGGAATTCTATATGAAATTAAATATTTCACTGTTGCCAAATTGTTGCAGTTTCTTTTCTTTTCCCACACGATATTAGTTTCAAAGAATAAAGAGTAAATTGGGGGTAATCTAGAGGAGGTGACCATATCTTTATAAATGACTGTTGCCTTTAGGACTGCATCCATTCTTTTATGACAAAGGACACTGAAGATCTCCATGTACCAGAGTGTGGCTGTGGGTGGTTGGGTTTCTTTAACCTTTAAAATGCAAAAGTCCAATGCATTTCCAAATAACTTGTCACACAGCTTATACTGTGGGGAGGAAAGTGCAAGCCAAGAATAAAAAGTCCCAGATCTTTCTTTATCTTAAGTATTGCCAACGTTTATGATTATTAATTGTAGAAATGAAAATTACGATATACATGATTAATAACGCAGCCCTACCTTCCTGGCTGGGCAAGCTGGGCTCCACCTCTTGTCTGTTCTCTCTCTCTACAGCTTTGAGGTAGAGCTGGAGCAGCTCCTTGGACTGCCTCTCCTCCTCCTTGCGGTCCAACACTCTCTGCAGGGTCTCCTGGAGGTTCTCAGCCTTCTTCTTTTGGAAGCCCAGTGCAGAGGCTAGCTCAGGGCAAGGGACGTCTACCAAGGTCTGGACACATCCAGGTCGGGACACAAAAATTACTTAAAGCTACAAAATGCAACTTTTAAGGCACTAAAATAACAATAAATAAATAGGATATATTACAAAATATACAGTAAGTCTGTGTCTGTCTCTGACCCTGTGTGACCATGCCTAAATCCACCCATTTGCCTAAAATTGGCCTGTTTTTTGTGAGTATACCTTTCACTGTGGGGGCAGCCAGCAGTGAGCTGGGTTGTGGCTACTAAGCGTAGGGAAGTCACAGCGACAATAACAATAGCGGAAAGCAGTAATAAACGAAAGAACAGCGAGGCTAAATGTGAGGCAGACCAGACCCGGTAAAAAACATGGGTGATCATTGGCACCGTTTAATTTTTTTTCCTTCAAGATTGCCATCTGCTTTTTCTCCTTGTGGCCTTACGGACGCCAGTTACCTCAGGCTCAGGCTTGGTGCGGTTTCAAAGTCATAATACATTTTATTTGTATAGTGCTTTTCACAGTACTCAGACACTTTACATTAAAATCACATAAGATTAAAAAATAAAAAATAAATTACAGCACATAAGTACATAACATTTAAATTACAGTGAAAAGGAAGGTTTGTTAAGGAGTGAAGCTAAATGATGATAAATGAGAGCAAAAAGTTACATTAAGATCTGGAGAGGCAGTGGGAGTCGATATTGTAGGACTTTTGGAAAAGGTGGGTTTTGAGTTTGCTTTTGAACGAAGGAAGTGAATCCCAGTTTCTGATGGGTGAGGGGAGGGAGTTCCAGAGGGTTGGGGCAGCAATGGCAAATGCTCTGTCCCCCAAGGTGCGGTGCTTGGTCCTGGTAATGGGGGTCAGGATGTTGGCATCAGCTGATCTGAGGTGGCGGGTGGGGGTGTGGCGATGGAGAAGGTTGGGTGTAATGTGTTCTCTGGAGCGGGAGTGGGTGAGCAACCGAGCAGCTGAGTTCTGAACGTATTGACGTTTTTGGAGGACAGTGGAAGGGAGGCCATACAGAATGCTGTTACTGTAGTCCAGTCAAAGTAGTCAGCTCATCAAGATGAGTGACAAGTATTAGGTTGTGAGCTTGACAATACACTTCCCGCCTCAAGGTGAAAAGCTGCATATTGTAGCTTTAACAGCACAAAAATCTAAAAGCTGATTGTGACAACTTGGAGAAATAATTGTAAAAGTAGTATAATACCTTTATTATTGTTATTATTACCACGATATCCTAGTTCTAAATTATTTAATTTAATAAACAAAATATTGTAATAATAATACTAATAATAATAAATGTAATGTGTACTGCATTCACAGTGAATCTCAAAGTACTACAGAGTTTATTTTTTAAAACACAAAAGCCATAATTAATTTGTAAAACTTTTAGGCATGCCGTTGACAGGTACCTGTAAGTCTGCCTCAGACATGAGGATGATGCTGGCCAGGTCCTGCTTCAGGTGCTGGGCCAGGATCCACCAGGGCTCCGTTCCACAGGGGAAGTCCACAGTATCAGTCTCCATAACCACAGATTCCCTGGTCATCCAGGCCGTACCACCATCCACTACAATGAAAAGTTAAATGAGCACCAAAACACATTTGGCACACGGTACAGTTAGAATGACTGTGGGTCCAGAGTCTAGACATATTCTCACACAGAGGTAAACCTGCTTACTCCTGCGAAACGCAGACCATGTCTCCTTTTCATGCAAGAGCATGAACTTTGTGTTTGAGGGCAAGCACAAAAAGTATGCCTCATCTTCCACTATCGTCCCATCATCTTCTAGGACCACTGAGACAGGGGCACTGGGGCTGAAACCAAGAAACTCACACCCTAAGGGAAGAACAGAGAAAGAATAGACTTAATACAAATAAAGCGATTAAAGTGACTCTTTTACAGTTTAGTGGCTTTTTAATCTGAGTCCATTAACTGTAGCCTACAACCACCAAGTTATGGATTCAAACGTCTTTAAACACAGGCTATATTCTCTAGTTAGGGTTAATTAGTGATTGCTGCAATTTCCCCTAGAGGAGATCAATAAGTATGGGGTCATTATTGTCTCATAATTAAATAAATAAACAGTGTGAACCTTTCACAAATAAAACAAGATCCACAAAAAAGTTTTGTATCTCACAAACAAAACACTTGCTTCACAAATATGTTTATGCACTCAAACAAATGTCTACTGAACATTCAACAAATAAAATAAGAACCGGTTCACAAATGTGTTTTGAATGTTACATTATGTTACGTTACATTACGGCATTTAGCAGACGCTTTTATCCAAAGCGACTTACATATCATCATACCGTTGGCAGAGGCAGACATGCAAGGCGCCAACCTGCTCAACGGGAGCAATTTGGGGTTAAGTGTCTTGCTCAAGGATAGTACGACAGATTTTCTTTCCCGGGAGGAGCTGAACTCGAACCTTCAACCTTGCGGTTGCTGGGCGGGAACTCTACCTCCTGAGCCACTGCCACCCCACAAACAAACAAACTGGTTCACAAATGTTTTTTGCATGTAAAGCATCAGCTGGCATGTGTGGAATCGCATTCATTTGTGGATTTTTGAGACAATCCTAACAGCAAGACAAGCAAACTGATCCACAAATAGGTGTTTGTTTTTCACTGGGTCCAGCCAATCAGATTTGAAGATATCCTTTGGCTAATAGGGTTTGGCCAGTTTCCGGTTTTACCGGTGTCATCCGGTCTGCGATCTGACACCGGTTTCATTTGATACACACTGACTATACCGGCATTTGTTATTATGAGATAATACAATGTGTTTTTCCGTGCTGCGCTCAAATAATGGATCCAAGTGACTCTCATTGTGGGCGGCACGGTGGCTCAGTGGTTAGCACTGTCGCCTCACAGCAAGAAGGTCCTGAGTTCAAATCTCGCCTGGCCCTTTCTGTGTGGAGTTTGCATGTTCTCCCCGTGTTCGCGTGGGTTTCCTCCGAGTGCTCCAGTTTCCTCCCACAGTCCAAAGACATGCAGGTCAGGTGAACTGGAGACTCTAAATTGCTCGTAGGTGTGAATGTGAGTGTGACTGTGTTTGTCTGTCTGTGTGTTGTCCCTGTGATGGACTGGCGATCTGTCCAGGGTTTTTCCCTGCCTTCCGCCCGATGCATGCTGGGATAGGCTCCAACCCCTGTGACCCTGAACAGGAGTAAGCGGGTATAGACGATGGATGGATGGACTCTCATTGTAGGTAGCGGAATCTTGTGAGTGCGGCATCATGTGGCGAGAAGTCGATATTACAGTGTAAGCCGGTATTGGGCAACATATCAAACCGGTTTTTAAATTCTTACACTGTCCGAAGCCTATTGGCTAATGCCTACATTACTCTGACAACACATGCCGTTAGTTTGTAACGACTTTTAACTGACCGTTCGTAAATGTACTGATTTCAGAGCGCTCCACAACGTTGAAATCGGAGTAGATTTTTAGAGTGAATTTACAAACGTTGACAGTGAAGACACACAACCAGGAAGTGATTTCTAAACGCTTGATGCTAGAGCAACCAAACTTCAGAGTGACAGTGGTGGCGCTACCCAACGCGTCACAACACAGGGCCCGGGATGGTGGTCCTGTGACGGTCAAATAATTCCCCTCATAGACTAATGGCCGCTTGCCACTATAACGTAACGTTAAACGTCACCATTTTAACCGTAATGGCCAGAGCTCTTAAAAAGGTATGCAGATTTGGACCACGCCTGGAGACAAGCATGCTAGGAATGAGCAGGACAGGAGGGAGAGTCTCGCCTGACTACCGTGTTTAGTTAACGTTACTACAAGTTTGAGCACGAACGTGTTTCGATAGAAAGCTCAAACTGTGCGGCAAAATCACTATAGCGGTGGTGCGAGTCCGATTTTAACTGAACTAACGTTAGCTACCCCGCGCGTACAGTACACTTGCCCTTCAATGCGACGTAGACCGGCGCAAACTAATGACTGTTTCACACCGCAACCACAGAAAGCAAGTCATTGTTTAACGTCAAATCATTGTGAAAAAGAAACCACGGTAACGTCAACGCTTCTGTACTTAACTTACCCTTTACCTTCAGCTGTTCTAACGAGGGAACCACCAACCCGTATGATCTTTGGCGTGTGAAGTTGCAGACTTTACAGGGTTTCAGCTCCGTCATCCTAGCCTTTATGTGGGCAAACTTTTTGAAGACTCACGAGTGACAGCAGCTCTCTCGCCTTTGGCCGCTTCAAACGCGGAACCCTCGGTGACGCTATGGACTCTGGGACATGTAGTTGTTAAGAAAATTAAAATAAATCAAGAACCTGACCTAGCCATCATAACACGATAATCGTAAAATAGACAAAAAGCTACGTGGTAAGGAAACAACGGAAGATTTTGTATTACTTTTTTTGGGGTATTATTGTTACTATCCGAGTCAGATTATAATAGCGGCAACTCAGTCGATACCCATCTTTTACCATGTCGCCGTCCTGGTTCCGATTCAGAAAAAGCAATCGATCGCGATTCACTCGAGCAGCCACTCCGGGAAAAGAGAGAGGATAGGAAGATGGCATCCACTGATCAACCTGATCCGCCAACACAGGTCTAAATTTACGCTCTTAATGACATTAAGCTAACTTACTTCCTAATGTCCAGAAGCAGGACGAACCGGTCAAGAGCGGTTTAGATGCTGTACCTCTTGATTGCCAACACTTTATTTAAACTGTACGTTTAAGCCGGCTAACATTTAAGACTCCAAATGGTTAGCTTGCTCGCTAAGGTTAGCATGCTAGTAGTTGCCTCTCTGACGCGGTCGTGTTGACAAGTGGGCCAAAGCTGCACGTTCGTGGGCTTCACCGCGTCTTGACACGTCTCATGTGACTCGGCTACGTATCCTACCGCTGCCCAACAGCTAGGCCCTAACGTTGGCCATGTTAGCTTTCTCTGTATCTCGTGTGCAGGCAATGGGAAGGTCGGCGTTAGCTAGCCTCCTAACAAACCCGGGTCGTACTAGGTGAGGCTCTTGGCTAGCTGCGGCGCTGGTTTACTTAAATGTAGACGAGCTACTCGGACCAGTCCCAGAACACGACACGAAGCTTTATGCGTTGCTGCCACATTAATAATGCATGCGATGTGCCGGCACGCAGTAAGCAATAAGCACAGGAACATGCATAATGAGTCCCAATGTTATTCCAGAACAGAGGCTACCGTGTTTAAGCCGTGCGAGGTAGTTTATGTTGATGATCAGAATGCAGATAGTGTTGAAGAGAGAGAGAGAAAACTAACTTAGGAACTTGACTCATTACTTTTCACATACTGGTTTATCAGTTAGAAAACAAGTGTGCACGAGAGACTGAGGATCCGCCATTGACATATTTATGAGCCACAGACCTTATTGTGTTTCCTGTCATTAACATTACGGTCGTTCATCCCTGCTATCTACATAACGCAGAGCCCCAACATCGTCTTGAATGTAAAGAAAGAAGTGTCCTTCGCTAAACAGCAAGAGGCAGGATAGACCAATGTAATGTACAATGTCTGGTTTTACTGTGTTCTACCCTTTATGCAGATTTGAGGTGCATTAAACAAATTACCTCAGAATCATCAGCCTTTAATGACAGTAAAGTGCCAGATGTGATGATGCTCTGCTATTCTAGACTGGCTACTTAACTGGGTAAGCTTATAAAATGGTATGTATTTAGTTTAATCAGCACTAATGAGGTAGATAGATAGATAGATAGATATAACCCTGTTTAGCCCCGTTTTCAGTATGATCTACTGAAACAACACTGCTGTATGAATAAACCAGCAGGACTCCCATGTCTCCAGTAGATGGCTGTCTCATACAGTTGTTTGTTTACATTCTCAGCCTGGCTCTCAGCCTGGCCCTCAGCCTGGCTCTCAGCCTGGCCTTCCACCTGGAGATGATGCAGCGGCTCCCCCCAGAGAATCACTGGTAATTATTCACTGTTCACTTGAAATTATTTTACTGAATAGACTGTGTAGTCTAGAAGTACAGAAGGAGTGATATACAGTATGTCTAATTGATATAAGTCTATATCAAATATAGACAGCAGTCCATATCAAATAGTAATAAGGTCTAATGTAATCTCACGTAATCGAGAGAACCATGTTTTGATGAATAAGTTGTCACATGTGGTGCACATTATTTTCAACTATTGATCACTTAGGCTGGCGCAGTGGTTCTCAACCATGTACAGTACCACTGATACCCTGGAGTATGCACATTTTCATTCTGACCAAACACTTGAGCAGTTGGTTTCACTGGTTACCCCCCTCTTGTTCAAGGTGTGCTTATCAGTGGAATCAGATGCAGTAGTGTTTGGTTGGAATGAAAACCTGCATACTCTTGGGCATTGATGGCACATAGCTGAGAAACACTGGGCTAGTTGTATTCATAGTACATGTGATCTGGTGACTTAAAGACACTTGTTTTCATCTTTGGATCAAGGAACTAGTTGACTTGGCTGACCAGTTGAGATTATATTCCCCAGCCAGATCAAGTGTTAAAGGCTTCCAATTAGCAGCCAGTCACTTCAGCACCACACCGACGCTCTCCAAGCCTTCTAATGAGAGGCCTCTTTATGTTCCGCGTCTTTGGAGAATAAAGAGCACGTAGAAAGGCCTGTTTGAACGGTCTTTGTCTCAGTGGTTCCACAGTTGGTTGAATGTTTTTTTCTTTTGCATAAAGCTTTGACCGTCTACCTGTGTGGTCTTTCAAAGTTTAGCCCATTCCTTTCTCAGGTAACCTGATATGCAGACCACAGTCCTCATAAGTAGTCTGTTGTTAACGCAAGCCAAAACGGGCAACGGTTTTTATGAGAATTATTCCCAGTTGATTAGCAGTAAAGGAAAATGTTCGTAATACATGCTGGGCTCAAGTGATGACAATGATTATAATCAAGCATGTCTTATTGCTTGGTGGAACGGAACACATTTCAGGTACGTTCACTGTCCTTGTATATACACGGCATCCAAGTTATGAGAGCTGTATTATTCAGCCTACATGTCTCAATGTCATTTACCACCATTCACTCTTCATTCCCCCCCATCATCCCTTCATGCCAAGGCTAATTTAATCCTGGGGTTATTGATTGTGGGAGCATTCTCCCAGGCTTTCTTTCAATTTACTTCAATTTCATCATCCCAGTGCGCTTCAAGACTGCCTCCTCAAAAAGGGAAGAAATTCTTGTTATGATGGTCCTGATTCGAGACTGGCTGACAAGTCCCCCCCCTCCT
>OMOT01076760.1:0-10925 GCA_900312575.1 Acanthochaenus luetkenii | reverse complement strand
GACCTGAGCCCACAGCTCTGTGAGAATGCATCATGTGTCAACGAGATGTCAGGCTTTACGGAGAACAAATAGACCATTTTAGCAGCAAGGACCCACAGAGACTTGGGTATAGATTAAATAATAAGAGCACAGCGCAACCACCACCCCCAACACACACACACACATTTACATTTTTCACTTTATCCAAAGCAACTAAAACGGGGTGCAACAGTAGAATAACCTTGAATTCATAGCTCAGCATTATTACAAGCCAATAGTAAGCAGGGGAACCATAGTGTCACTAAGGATGCTGAAAAGTAGAGGAGAGCGGGAAGCGCCTAATATTAATCCTTGATACAGCTGTAGACACAATTGTGTCAAGATCTGCTGCTGAAATTAAATATGGAATCATTTTCATGTGATAGGCTTGTAGAGAACTCTATGTCTTGTCAACTGGTACTGATACAAAAAGATGCTCACTGTCAGAGAAGATGCCACATAATAGCTAGTAGAACTCCAAATACAGTATGAGCCTAAAAGAAAAAAAGAAAAAAAAAGGATATGTAAAATTACAAAAGAATTGCTCAGAAAGACACTATCAGGTCCCTTCACTACATCTCAACGGGATTTTAGAGGGTAACATGGACGCTGCTTCCGGATACATAATGTGTGGAATATATGGTTCCCTTATGGACTACATTCAAGTCTCGCAGGTTTCAAAGACAAATGCAATGCTTACTCCAGAAGAGGTGATTACTTTTATTATTCCTTGCTGGAGAGCACAGCCCAACTAACAATAGGGATTGGGAACTTTATCGTTGATGAGTTATGGGGTCCTGATAATAAAACAAATACTGGTAACCAGTGTCCTAGATTTAGTATCTGGCGGTTCTCTTTGCAAAATATTTTGGTATATGCAAAATTCAACATGTAGTGTCTGAGCTGGATTCTTGACCCAGTTCATGCTGTCTGCCCACTGAAAGGCCCAATGTGTGATTATAGTCTAGCACGCTGACACACTGTCACCCCTCCACTGGCCTTATTTATATAGTGATACGGCAGATTGAACATATATTTTTCAGTCTGAATGTTGATCTCAGACTCACAGTAAATGGCAGTTGAGTATCAATGAAATGTTTAGGCTCCAAAACGTTTTTCTTTACATTTGCAATGTTTTTTATTCCTGTTTGTTAACACTGGAGTAAAATACACCTTTCTTTTGATTTACCGTGGTGAAAAAGCTTCCAAATGCTTATTTCCCTTCTAAGGAGTCAGACTCTTCAAGAACATACAGTATGTGATTCAGAATTTAGATGTTCAAATACATTGCTGATTGCATCTTTAAGTGAATCTCAACACTAACATATCCATGTAACATTTCTATGTTTAGTTAGTTAGGGTCATGGACTCCTTGAAGTGATACTGAATACTAAATATACAAATGGTAACCCATCACAGACATTTCATGGACGTATCCTTCCTTTACTACTGCGTGACTTAATCTGCATACTGCTATTCAAAACTTGTGTATGTTGATTATTGTTTGACAACTGAAAAAAGAACCAACTTTCCAGAACTTTCTTCTGGGGTCAGAAAAATTGTGAAGCAGTAATTCACTGTACAGTAGCAGTATATGCCCAAAAAAAGTGTTTCTTTAACATGCATCTGAGCAATAATATTTTACAATACATTACGGCATTTAGCAGGGGCTTTTATCCAAAGCGACTTACATATCATCATACCGTTGGTGGAGGCAGCCATGAAAGGTGCCAACCTGCTCATTGGGAGCAATTTGGGGTTAGGTGTCTTGCTCAAGGACACTATGATTTTTTTATTTTCCCGGGAGGAGCTGGACTCGAACCTGTAAAGGATTGAGGGAGTAAATGTTTAGCATTTGATATTATGTAAATGCATTGAGTGTGTATTGAATCAGTGTTGTGCCGCGTAGTGTTAGCGTTGAAATGCACAGTCCGAATATTTTGAATAAATGTATGATGATGCTTTCTCTCCCATTCTTTCTCCGTGCTCCCCTGATCCCCCACATCTCTCTTCCCTTTTTCTCTCTCTCTCTTCTCTCTTTCTTTCAGTGCAGACAGAAGGAGGGTGGAATTTATAAATAGAAAACTGACCAATTATAAAGCAGATGTTCCCCTGTATGATGGTGGGAGAATACTGTTGGTGTCTGTGGTGCTTTCTCTTTCTCTGTGAGCTCTTGTTCTCTCTTGTTTTATCTTCTGTCTCTGCGTCTTTCTTTGTCTGTCTCCTTCTTTCTCCGACTCTCCCTCTCGTTCTCGCTCTCGCTCTCCCTCTCCCTCTCATTACCATGTTATTATTAGAACACCTTGCTGAGAACTATTATATTACTCACTGAGAACTCTTTTTTAATCTGTGTTATCTATGTCATAACACACTCACACACACACGCGCGCACACACAAATACACACACTGCATGTGTGAGCACACACATACGACTGCATGCATATACTGTATACTACATTTTTACACAACCCTGAAACAGAGTGGTGTCATGTAACAGCCATGTGCTGCTTCCTGTTTAATTATTTCTAAATTGCATTCCTGTCACCAGATTGTTTTGCACAGCTCCATCAGTTCAACAACTATTATCATTCTAGAGGAGTCCTACATAAACAGGAATTGCCTTAATGAGAAACTCAATGACAGGGCGGCTTCTTGCTGAATGTCATGGAACCGCCCTTGTTTATCAACACTTGAATCAACGTTGCCATCTTTCTGTATTTGGAAGGGAAAATCCTCTTCAATAACCTATTTTTCCCATATTATTCCTATGATCTGGGACTAATCAGTATTTGTCAACTATTTGTAAACAAGAACCGGTCGTACAAAGCTAGACGCAAGAGAGTCCAGGCTGATGATGTCATCAAGAGACAAATCCTGGAACTGCACAACTGGCAATGAACGAGAGACCGACTTGGTGAACAGTCAAACGTACCAAGGGTGATTTTATTGGAATATGACATGGATTCATTTCGTGTCAGTACTGACAATAAAATGTATCTCATTTAGATGTACGAATTCAAACAAATATTTTAAGCCTACAAAATCCAGAAAGTCCATTTAAAATGCATTGTCAATATGTTAAAACGTCTCTTTTTTGTGCGTTTAGTGTCTTGATGAAATCGTAGATCTGTAACTGTAATTGTCAAAGATCACAGGAATATCACAACGTGAGTTCTTCCTTCGGACAACATTTTCACTTTAACTTCCTTAGCTTGGCTATTACTGTCTCTGTTACTATCTTGTTCCCCTAGTCCTTCATGGCCATCATCGTAATCGTAATTGCAATCATCCTCATCTTCAACATTATCGTCACCATGATCTACGAAAAAATGGTCATCGTCAACATCGCTGATGAGTGATAAGGCCATATTAGATGAGACACAAGCTGAATCCATGCTAAGTGGGTTAGGGGGCGAATCTTCTCTCCAGAGGTAGAGCTCCTTCCCTCCCCGTCTTTCTCCCTGTCAGCATGTGACAAGCTCACCGAGGCGCCGCTGAAAAATACCCATAACATCAACCTACGCTGCTCCCCTCACTTCCACGCTCTCCTTCGCTCTCTGCCATGATCTATTCTTCACCGTCCGTCTCCACAGTTCTTCGGTCCACTCATTTCTTTCTAATCCTTCCATCTCTCTCCTTTCCTCTCCCCGACTTCTTCTATCTGTCTATTTGCCAATTCTCTTCTACTACTGCTCTGCCGTCTCATCTGCACACACACACACACACACACACACACACACACACACACACACACACACACACACACACACACACACAAACATGATAGCGCAACTGACATTGCAAGTTCATGAGAAACTTCATCACAGATGACACAGCCACACTTGACTCCCGGTATCAGAGAAGCATAGCCAAATCCAAAGTAGGCAAGTTATTTATTTGGGGGAAAAGGAAATAGGCTTTCTCAGCTACCTGTTAACAATGATGACTGCTTAGATGCATGTAAATGATTACGAGTGATGGGGAAACATGCTTGCTAGCAACTGTTGAACTCGGCGCTGTTGTGAAAAGCCTTTCCTTGGAAGAGGCTCTGGGCTCGATGTGAATGGCTCACTAGTGTTTGTGAGGAAGGACGGATATAGCATCGTTCCAAGTGTTATGTACATCTATTATGTAACCTCCCTGGTAAAAACATAGAATGTGTTTCAAGATTAGGGCCTATGATTCATTATGGCTGTAGTGAAATAAGAAGTGACCAACTACATTCCTGGGTCACCCGAACAAATCCCACCCCCGTAAAAAAGTAGGAAGTCTTTGGGTTTGGAAGATCATGGAAGATTCGTATATCAATGGGGACCATAGCTGGAGCTACGAGGGTTGACAGCCCCCCACCCAGTGTGCCAGTAATTCAAATCTTGACCCCATCCCTTCACAGGGCCTCCAGTCGGTGCAATCCCATCCTGTGGTCTGGTCACAGCCAGGTTGATAACAGCAGTGATCACAGACACACTGCTAACAAACTCCGATGAGACATAAGGACCAAAGGACGACTGTAACCAAAATCTAGTATCTAAATCACCCAGTTTAACCAAACTAAAAACCACACACTCTGTATGACCCTGCATTCCTGTTAATATATTGTCTGTATTAAGGATATAGTATCTCTATCTGTGCAGCAGGTTGGCATATTCAGTAGGGAGACTACCATTCTACTGGAGGGCACTGGCTCAAGCATCCACCCAGTTGAAACCGTACCGGCTCCAGGGGTAGTGAACCCTGCAGTCTAACGTCCCTGAGGAGGGAGGGGGCGTGAAAAGACAAATTCCGTATGTGAATAAAGTGCCACATTATTATTATCCCTCTGAAAGCCCGTCTCAGTGGAGCAGCGCTGCCTACCTCTGTGAGGTGTGGGTTAGGGTTGAAGCCACACTGGTTGCACACCATTGAGCGACACTGTGTGCAGGTGTTGAAGTTCAGCTGGTTATCCACGGTGCCCATCAGGTCGGTGGTTTTGCAGACGGGGCACAGCTTGCTGCTGGGCATGGGTGCAATTTGAGGCACAGAGTAGGGGGAGGTGGGGACACTGCCTCGGTCCGGGGACAGGGAAGGCGACCTCCCGGTCCTGCTGCTACCCACGTCCACCTGCAGGCTCTTCCTGGAGATGTGACCCTGGCCCTGCTCCCCTTGGGCCGTGGCAGGCAGCGGGCTGTCATGGGACGCCAACCTGTTCCCCGTCCCAAGACCGCTCTGGACACCAGCTTTGGGCCCCGGGTCTGAATGAGGTGGACTGCTGTAAAAAAACAAACAGAGAACAAGGTGGACATCACACCTGGGTCCTGGGTTAGGGATTTACCTGATTTAACTGGAAGGCAACATGTATTGGGAGACAACATGATTCACATATACTTAGAATTTGTTGGAACACATCCAACACCAAGTGAACCCAAGCTACAGTCGTTCAACTATAATAGACAATTGACAATTTAGCAGTGACTCTTATCCAGAGACAACAATTACAATTAGTGCAACAGTGAAATTAGTGCAACATTAGTGCAACAGCGCAGGGAGGGCTTGAGTCGATAGAACAGATATTGAATAAAAGTGTGTATCTGTGTGTGTTTTACTAGACACCAATTATATATATACACTAGGCTAGATATACAGATACAATATCTGGTCAGGTCACAGAGCAGTGTTTGTCTTCCTCAAAGGTCTTTGTGAATGTCAGAGTTTCATTGCTCACACATCTACACTTTCAGCCTCCTAGCCTCACTGGCAATGGATAGAGACCAGTTCTCCCAGTTGCAGAGATGGAAGCAGTTGGCAACTATTTTATCTCTATATTGTTCTTTCTTACACTTGTGTATGCAAGCACAAATTGACAAACACATGTAGTGGAAATGTATTATGACCCATCCCCATCCCTCATTCACAGACACACACACACACACACACACACAATCACACTCATCACCGACTTTATCATAAACGTCCCATTCTCTAGATATCTAGAAATCATGGCTATATAATTAAAATCATGGTATAGTTAAGGGTGGAGTAACTCACATTACTGTAATTAAGTAGCTATTTTGTGCACTTTTTGAGTCTTTACTTTAACTTTGAGTTAAGTATTGCACTTTTTTTACATTTGAAATCAAGCATCAGAAACTGGCCAATTGTAAATCGCATCTGCATCAAACCTGCACAAGCATGTGGAGGTAACATTAAGTTAAATAACAATATAATCTTGTTTTTGCAAGATATCAATATAAACACTACATTTATAGTAGTGACCCTCTTTATCTCATTTTGTTCTGTCTTCAACCTGCTTTTTACAACAGCACACTCACAATGAACTTTACCCACAGCAACCTTTTGGGGTGATCGAGGGAAAAACCGAGGGGGTTGACGAGAGGCAAAGTGAATGGGTAAGTAAAAATGAGTAAGCGAAAGACGGAGTTGGGGCGTGAGGGAAACAATGAATAAGTCAGTGAACGTCATCAGATCCAAATCAGCTCGGCCTGCCCTCACCCACGGCCTGGCTTTCACTCTCTGCTGGTATGATGTGGTTGTTGTGGAGCGGATGTAGTTCATCAGACATCAACAGTATTACGAACTTTCTGCTCATTCTGGCCCGCAGGCGTTAGTGCCAACAGTTCAATGGGAATGGAGGATTTCCGCCGTCATAACAACTTAGACCTTGTTTAGTCTTGCATGTCATCTTCAAAGACAGTCTCAGCAGCCCTGCTTCCAGGGTGAGAGGAGGACAGAAATAAAGTCAAGAATAAAAATAGAGCATGTTAGCGACAGTGAGTCATTGCCAACTCCAACCTCCTTGTCCTCTCCTCTCCAGGAGTCCTCTGTTCACGCAGTGACCCCGTCAGGAAAACCTGCGCTCCTCAAACCATCACTAGAACACTACATGTGAAATCCCAACACACAAGCTATTGAGTTTGACCATTGATACATCGGGTTGACTACTAAAGTCTAAATCTAATCTACAAGAACTTCTCACAAGGTACTGGACGTAGTTTTACATACGATTATCACGAGAATAGCAACGACACCAGGTGGAGTCTCCTGTGATCGATACCAAGCCCAAACCTCAGGCATGGTTTGATGAGAGTTCAACGTTTCATCGTGCAGCCAATGGTAGTCCATTGAGAGCAACATGAGGCTTAGTGTCTAAAGCGCCACGAGTTGTTTGCTTCGTCACCGAGTGGATGGTGAAGTGTTTGAGAGCCGCCAGTCCGCTCTATTCTGATGGGAACTCCCCAGTGAAACGTCCTATCCTAAGGAAGCAGAGAGACAGTGAGCTTCTCTACATAGCCTCTCTAACATACAACAAGTCACTGGTTAAAAGGTAAACCGATACCCCACACAAATGAACCCTGAAGCTACAGTACAACACCGACCTTTAGAAGATACAGTAAATACCCTCGTTGTATGCAAACAAGCACGCAGTGGACCTACTACTCTACAATGGGCCACACATTGTGTCACGGTACAAACATTTCTTGTCCAACCTCGGTAGAGTTAATAAAGCTATAATGTCACAATAAAACGAAATACTTTCCCCCGTATGCAAACACAAGCCCATTTGATACCCAATACTTAAAGGGCCATTGATTTGCACAAGCCTCAGAGCTCTACACCCTTAGCTCAACAATTCTGCCTGATCAAAAGCAAATATTCAAAAACATGTTCAATGTGTATACAGAATAAAGAGACAAGAAGTTTTCTTTCAACAGCAAATCAAAGGTGAGTTCAGGAACACCTCAGCTGACGATGGTCGACCTACCTGTTTCTTTAATGTCCCTCCCGCGTAGCGATGCACCCATACCACTTGTTCACTGACAATATACAGTACTTAATACAAAGTATTGGCTGGTACAAAGTACTGACCCATTCCATTATTTTCACAAGGGTTTCCTGAACGGTGTAGAACCTTGCAGGTAAACCATTAACTTGGGGTCACTCTACAGAAATGATTGAAACTTTACATTACCACTTTTCTCCATCAGACAGATCTAACATCCTTCTTAAAAAAAGACGAAAAACACGTTGCTTCACCCTGACTTCTTGGTAAAGGGAAGATACCTTCTTTTAGCCTGTTATTAGCCTGATATATACTATCTATGTCAGCACCCTTATACTCAAGAGATACGTTTCTCATTGATTTATACCTCTGTCCATTGGAAAATAAATTGGAATGTAGTACAGAATTGATGTGGTGGCATCCGTTTGGTAATGTTTAAAGGTTATGGCAAAATAGATCATAGAAAATTCTGACTTTCCCAGTCGAATTTACCATTTTGCTGGATAATTTAAGTCACCAAGTCAGAGCTGTTACAATATGCACTCAACTCATAACTACAATACTTCTGACAGAACTGGAAGGTAGAGGTAGGCCATGGGCCCTTTGGGATCCTCATGTCCAGCATTCGTTGGCATTCCATCATAGCTTGATAAAGCTTCACAAACTAACTGACATGATGGGTAGCCAAGACATGGACGAGGGGAAGCTCACTCGAAATAAAATATATTCCCCATTGTGGTGGTCAAATGCAAGTGCTGTGGCACTGACGCCATACAAGCGTCAAATGAGATGCGTCGAATCAAAACATTGCGTCCAGTGTATTTGGGCCTTTACAATGATTACAAAGACAGCACATAGTGTGTTATAGCTATGTTATGTATCTAGTGACTCTGGTCTCGTAAACTTAAGGCACTAAGATGTGTGGCAGGGTGGGGCTACCCACTGTACCAACTGTTGCTATGCTGCCCAGAAAACCCAAAGGGCGGCACGTTGAAGTTGAACCGAGTTCAGCTTCAGCCACTGCTTGTTGTAAACTGCAATGCTTCCAGCACATTTGAGATGGGTTGTCTGTCTACGCTCTGAAGCCATGGGAAATAGTGAGGAAGTGTGCGGTAGTGCTTCAGCTTCGGTCAGCTTCACCACCTAAGAAAGCAAACATTCTATACGATCTATATGTTACAATGCCCACAAGTGGCAATTCCAACTTCCAGCATTTTTACATTGAAGCCTATGTAAGTCAAAAACAAGAAAAAAGTATACATGTCAACAGCTTTCATAAGGTTGGCAACCTGATCGTTTTAAAATGTGAGTCTACTGCCTGGCTTCGGAATTAGTTCAGCAGTGCTACAGTGTCTTTCTCTCATAGGTCGCCTTTCATTTTCTGTAACGCATTGCTGTCATACTGTCGTACACAATAAGCACAGCGTCTGCATTACTCGCTCCTGCATGTTTGAAACGTGATAATCCTTTGGTACGTGTTGGCTACATACAGTGCTTTCATTCCTGTAGATGAAGAAATGTTAAGATGAGGGCATACTCTTCATATATCTTAGCAAATAACTGTATCCAATGTTTTCACAACGGTTGAATGAATATGATTTACACCGATTTACATTACGTAACGATTTACATTGGTTTGAAAAGACACCATGTCAATGGCTTATGTTGTGCAAATTATGAAGTGGCTATCAAGGTTTTATAACATGTTCTGTTACATAATGGAGGAAGTTTCCAGGCCTTCGCTATTTCAGAACAATGCTCAACAACTTCACCACAGTGCCTGTGGTTTCATAGCAGACAATCAGACAACAGCACAGTAGCAGTGCGGCATACAGCTTTATGCTATGACATGTGAGCACATCGGGGGAAACAGAGGAGACGTCTGCATCTTGTGTCTAACACAAGGCTGTATCTCTCACGATCACCATCGAGTCTAGATGATAGCGCACTTAGCCAAAGCTGTTGTGATTAGAGGAGAAAACAACCAATGTGGTGCTTTCTGTCATTATGCAAGGAAAGGAGTAGGTTGACTCCGTCAGCTTCATTCATTCCTATTTGGGTTCAGAGTTTGCTCTTTGACTGATCTGAACAAAATACAATCTAGTCCAAAATAGAGCAAAAAAGGCCGATATGGAATTCACATCTGAATAAGGTTATATATAAGTATTTTGTCCCCGTTCATATTTATAGACTAACTACCCCTAAAATGCTGCAACTCATTTTGGAAAGTGTCTTATCTGAACCAGCCATCGTCTCTCCTCACCACTGCCTCAGTGAATTTGAAGCAGACTTTTTCAGGCAAGATTCAGGACTGAATGTGGGGCCATGATCGCAAGACAATCATTTTTCATCAGCTATACGAAATTATCTCTCTCTCTCTCTCTCTGTCTCTCTCTCTCTGTCTCTCTCTCTCTGTCTCTCTGTCTCTCTCTCTCTCTCTCTCTCTCTCTCTCTCTCTCTCTCTCTCTCTCTCTCTCTCTCTGTCTCTCTCTCTCTCTCTCTCTCTCTCTGTCTCTCTCTGTCTTTCTCTGTGTCTGTCTCTCTCTTTCTCTCTCTGTCTCTCTCTCTCTCTCTCTCTCTCTCTCTGTCTCTCTGTGGACATCGTCGCCGACCGCGCCCCCATCTGTCTGTCTCTATCGCCTTATCTGTTTCCTATGTTACTGTCATTGCCTATGCTATTGTACATTCCACTGTTTGTCCCGGCACCTGTTCCCCACTCAGCCGTCCTGGTGAGGGATTCCTCTTTGACCTGGCCCACCCAAGGTTTCTTCCATTTTTTACCTAATACGGTTTTCATGGAAGTTTTTCCTTGCAGCCTCGGGGGTTTAAGGCTGGTGGTGCCGGGTAGTTTAGGCCTTGTAGAATAGGTAGGTTTGATATGGTTTGCTAAAGTGTATATTGTGTGTCTTGTGCTTGGTTCTGTTTCCGTGTCTGTCTTATACTATTCTGTAATTCCTCTGATTGATGTTCAGGTAGATCTAGTTTGGATCATTTTCTGTAAAGTCCTTTGAGACAGACACGCTTGTGATAAAGGGCGATATAAATATATGAACGTGAACTTGAACTTGCGTGAGCGTCGTTAACCCTTGCGAGAGTTAACGGCGCTCACGTTCACGTTCATTAGTTGCA
>OMOT01076759.1:0-10493 GCA_900312575.1 Acanthochaenus luetkenii | reverse complement strand
ACTGCTGGCCATCATCCCATCCCTGATGCTGTTACTACGCAATCGCAGCCCCTGGTTCTCTGGACATTGTCGCTGACCGTGTCCCCATCTGTCTGCCTCTATCGCCTTATCTGTTTCCTTTGTTACTGTCATTGCCTATGCTATTGTACAGTCCACTGTTTGTCCCGGCACCTGCTCCCCGCTCAGCCGTCCTGGTGAGGGATTGCTCTTTGACTTGGCCCACCCAAGGTTTCTTCAATTTTTTACATAATAAGGTTTTCGTGGAAGTTTTATAGCCTACTGAAGTAAAGAAATATATATAAAATAAATAAATAAAGATTACTCAAAATGAAGTAGATGCTCACATTTGTCATGCTTCGTCCAGATGGGGTGTGGATCTAGGGTTAGGTGTGCTTTTCCAGTGACGTTGATTGTGCTGCTGCTTCAGAAACCATGACACGGACCAATGCTTTTCATCTCAATCTGTTTGGATTTGACATTCACATCTGAAGATTTGGGGCATGCCTTACTCCAACTCCTCTGTCAACCCGCCTTCATGGGCAGCAACTTCAGAACGGCCTTCAAGCATGCCTTCCCTGCCATGTTTGTGTGGTGCAGCCGGGCGAGAGTCAGGGTGGGGAACAGAGACGGAAGGCAGGAGGGAGAGAGCAGGAGGGAGAGAAGGAGTGCCAGGCACCCAAAGGAAATGCAGCGATGCCTTTTCATCTGGGCCCTAAAGGCCACGCTGGTCATTCATGCACCGTACATTGTTTATTTGCCGTCCACTCACCACACACACACACACGCATGCATGCACACACACACAGAGTGTGTAGAGGAGTAACGCCTGCCATGTGACTTTACCTCTCGACCTGCATGAGCTACTGAAAATATATTTATCTTGATCACATTTTTCTAAAGTAGCAATGCTGATCTGCAATCAATTTTGCCCCTTTGACTGAATGTCAAAAGATTGCGCTCCTGGTTTGACTTCCTAGATTTATCTTCTTCTTCAGGGGTCTTACTTTTTTATTATAATTGTTACTAGCTGACCCAAGGAGATAATTTGGTTAAGTGCAAGCACTCTGTTTTATTCCAGCTTAAATTGAAGCCATGGTGTTTTCCTGTAAAATGGTGCATTCTCATTTTCCCCCAAATGTACGTTGGTGTGTAACGACAATATTAATGAAGAGAGAGAGAGAGAGAGAGAGAGAGAGAGAGAGAGAGAGAGAGAGAGAGAGAAAACGTGTCTCGTGCGTGTCTGTGGGCGCGCGCGTGCACTAGCGTCACATTTTTGTGGCATGGCTGTGAGGCCAATCAGATCCGGTCCGCTCTAAGTCGATATCCTCCAATCATGACCAAACAGACCGTCTGGCGTTTGACATTGACCAATGGGATGACTGGCTGAGCTTTGGGTTCCTCATGCTGCCTTCAGGTATTGTCGGAAATGTTGGTATTTCTATTGAGCGCACATGAACGGCTTTACATTACAGTACAGCATTTAGCAGACGCTGTTCAACAAAGTGGTAAATACGATACATGAGGAAGGATGGCCTTACATATTTGCCAAGATGTGACGTTTAGGGGGCAGTGAGCATGGAGGCCGTTTAAATAAATTATGTATTTTATTCAGTTTAGCAGGGTCACCATGAGCAGGTAAACAGCCTGACCTGCATGTCTTTGGACTGTGGGAGGAAACCGGAGCACCCGGAGGAAACTCACGCAAACACGGGGAGAACATGTAAACTCCACACAGAAAGTACCGGGGCGGCGGTTCGAACCCATTACCTTCTTGTTGTGAGGCGACAGCGCTAACCACTGCACCACCGTGCCGCCATACCTGATCCTCTGCATTATGTGCCACTTGATCTCGAAAAACAGTCAGGGCTGGGCGATAGACATAATCAATATCACAGAAATTAATGATCAATATGTGAAAATATGTGCAAAACCATGTCAACTTGATATTCATTGCATTGAACTGCATGGTAATATAAAGTATGATAAAACTGTAATTTTCAAATAAAATTCCCTAATTAGTTTCAGTTATCATTTCGTGAGAGATTTGAATAAATATGTGCTTTTTGTTGTTTATCTTTGTTATTAATCTAGACAAAAAAAATTCAGTTGACGTGATGTGAAGTATAACTTTTGAAAAGGGTAATAACATTGAACATGTGTTTTATAATTGCTGTTGTTAAACAGAAAACAAAGAGGGAAGTCGGATCTATGTCAGTTTATTTAATACTAAGGCTTTCAAATATAAATGTTTGATGTTCGCATTGACCAATTTTCACGATTTTCCCTTGTTATGTACACATAGATGACTTTCAGAAGTATCGGTGTACTAGCCTTTGTATTACTTGGTATTGGATGGAAAATAAAATCAGTGGTATCGCCTATCCCTAATTTCCACTTGGCGTTGCCAACCAGGAAAGCATGTGCACGCATTCGCTTTGTGAACCTCACGTGACAGTGGGTGCGCTCCTTTTGGAACAACCGGGGCACCTGCCGAGCGGCGACAGAGGAGCATAGGTTAACTTTTAAATGGAGGGGGAAACATTTGCCGGCGGCAGGAGACGGCAACTTAAACAAACAGCACGACATATCAGTCAGTGAAACTTGGCCAAAAAAACAACGTCTCATCATCCAGCGAGACTCGGTTCCCATCGTTCCGACAAAAGCGCCGTTCAAAGAATCGGATTGGTCGTGAACTGCCCACCCTACGAGCGACTGCATCCTCGAGTCCACGCCGAGAACAGGAGAGCGAGAAGTAAAGCGAAGGACAAAATCAGCTCGTTCGCATCGCCGAATCACTCGAACCTATCGAAGAACCCAGTCCGCACCATGGAGCAGAAACAAACCATCAACTTTGGCGCTGGACCTGCGAAACTCCCCCAACCAGTAAGCTCAGATCCTCATGTTGGTTGTGTGTTGCTCTGGGAAAGTGCGCTGTTGTCGCAAGGGGGGAAACGTCCCTATTGTCAATGGAACGCTTAGAGCTTTTCAATGGTGGAAGCCATTTGTGCAGAGGCATCCTCTTGTGAGACAGACTTTGACGTCTGGCTCATTGCGAGTCGCTGATGAAAGCGACGCGCAAAATGTTCCAGGCAAATCATTCAATAATGTACATGTTTTGTTCACTTCGAATCCGATTTCCCTTGCGGTGGAGCGGAGTGGCACGCGGGTCTCTGCGAACCGGATCGGCCTTCGCTCGAAGTGCTGCTGACTTGGCGTGTTGTGGGCGAACCCCGCCGCTCACACCGAGAGTGGAGTTGCGTCAGCCTCAGTCGCTCATGTGCTTCACGGCAGCGGCGCGCTACAACCTCTAGGTGGCAGAAAAAGTCCTTGTCAGAATATAGAAGAATCACAGCTGTCATACTTTATTACAAATTCATGTTAGTACGCTGAGTTTGAAAGTAAGCACCTTCTCTTAAAAGTGGGTTTCCCCTGTTTCCTTTTATTGATGTGTGCATCAAGGCTAAATTCTTGGGGCAGATACTGTATATATATACACACACAGTCACACATATATATATATATATACTTACAAATACATATACAGTATGTTACCCCCAGTAGCTCAGGAGGTAGAGTTCCCGCCCCGCAACTGCAAGGTCGGCGGTTCGAGTCCAGCTCCTCCTGGGGAAAAAAATCTGTCGTAGTGTTCTTGAGCAAGACACCTAACCCCAAAAATGCTCCCGTTGAGCAGGTTGGTGCCTTGCATGGCTGCCTCCGCCAACGGTATGATGTGTAAGTCGCTTTGGATAAAAGCGTCTCCTAAATGCTGTAATGTAATGTAATATTATTTGCTGGCATACAACCCATTTTCCCTGCTACGCTGACAACATTTAACTGTATTTCACAGTTAATTCAAACAGTCCCAGTAGGTTTGCACTAGGATTGACTGTCGATGCTGGATGTCCCAAAACGTCTTCCTTCAGCTAAATACAAGCCTGTATGTCAAAATGTGAGTTATCTGTACCAACGTGGGTTATTGACAGAGACTAAACGCGGTCGCTACTTTATTCGATGGCGTCTGGCCCCCAACCACAGCTCACATCTTTCAACCCCTCATGTCGGCCAGACTGGTAGTCTTGAAGAGAGAGGCCTACGTTTAATTTGTGACATGTAACCCATTGCAGGTGCTGCTTCAAGCACAGAAGGAGCTCATCAACTACAGTGGCACTGGCATTAGTGTTCTTGGTGAGTATAACTATAGTATAACTATAACCTTTTAAGATATCCTGCTAAAAGACGGACAGACAAACAGATGGCGGAGGTAAAAAGAAAGAAAGATAAAATAGTAAGGGTAGTAATAGAAAAAATAGAAATAAATAATAAGAAATAATAACCTGTCACACCTACACACAGATGATTTAGTAAAAGGCCACAGAGAAAGGGAATGATTTGCGCCTACTTTAAAAAGGAGGTGACAGTGGGACACATCTCTGGGCATCTGGGAGCATAATAACTCAAAGCAGCTAAACACAAGGCTGTTTTTCTTGTACATTTGAAAGATATTAGGTTTTCCCCCGACAGCGACGATATTTGAGTTAGAGACGTTGCCCTGATTCATGATATATACGATGGGAAGAGGCCTGTCGACAGGGTAAAATAGCTGCAGTCACAGCTGATCCCTATTTCCGAACTCATTGGAAGTTGCTCTTGATAAGTGCGTGAATGTTAAATGCCCCAAATGTGAATTAAATGAGCTATGGGGAAAAAAAAGTGAATAAATGCTATTTAAAAAAGGAAAAGTTGCTGTCTGTGTCGTTCAATGAAAATGTGATTCATTCTGTTCAATCCAGAGATGAGTCACCGATCGTCAGACTTCAACAAGATCCTGAACACAACAGAGACTCTCCTGCGTGAGTTGTTGTGAGTATCTCATCTGTTGTCTCACGTGGAAAATCACCGGGGGTAAAGACACTCTAATCGCTGGCTGCTTTTGCTGAGCCTCTACTCTGCGACACTTACATGCAACTACTTGCAGCCTACATACCAGGTGCTGGGTGCGTTCACTAAGCTGCGGCAGTGCTGCGCTGTTGAATGCACAGCTGGTTTCTCCACACGGTCAACCCTAGGTACATCTGGAAGAGGTGATTATCCTCGCTGTGCTCCCAGTAGTATATTCTTGCAAGCTTGCAAAGAGTTTGTGCGTTTGGAAAGCTGGTTTGACTTTTCCACTTTGTCATTCGAGCAACTGCAAGTCAACTGTTTGTGCTTTTGCAGGAATACACATTGTGGTTTTAAAAATCCAAGGCTGTCAAACTGGTGCAACATCATTGTTGAGTTTACACAGCGGGAGCAGGGCTGAAAATAGTGACAGTTGAGCTGTGATGAAATGTTAATGGTATGGTAAATGAGGCACCGTGCAAACTGGTAAAACCAGATGACTGGTCATTTCTGTGACACAGGTACAGAAAGAGATGCCATGTTTTTGCAGTATATTTTTTATTCTACTTCTTTTAAAAGTGGTGTCAAATCTTGGTTTTATACCCAAATGTACTATTTAGCTTGTATTGGACAGGTGGACTCTGGAGAAACCAGCATGCATTGATAGTATTTGCAGAACTTTTTTGAAATTGGTAGTAGGCAAACACTTTATCCAGGATGAATGCCAGGATACTGCACCTATTTCTAATATTCATACTAATACTAGGCAAAGTGTATCTATGCTCCGTATGAATCATTTATATATATATATATATGTATCACATATATTATGTGAATTTGACATGCTCTGTGGGCATTATACTGCACATAGTGATGGCCTTTCCATATATCTAACCACAATTACATTTTGTCTACACAGAAATATCCCAGACAACTATAAGGTGCTGTTTCTGCAGGGGGGCGGATCTGGACAGTTCAGTGCCGTTCCTCTCAACCTGATTGGCCTGAAGGAGGACAAGTGTGCTGATTACATTGTGACTGGCACGTGGTCAGAAAAAGCTGCGAAAGAAGCAGAGAAATATGGCAAAATTAACATTGTCCACCCCAAGCTGGATACTTACACCAGTAAGTCTGTCTCTGCGTGTGTGTGTGTGTGGTGGGAAAGGTCTGTGTTCCGTGCGTGTGAATGCAGACCACTAAAAGTGCTTTTGTGGATGTTTTATGCAACGGGCTGCTATCCATGCAAAAATGCCACAAAAAAAGTGAAAGTAAAGTGAAAGTAGGTCAAGATGGGACGTTCTGTTAAAACCTAATGTAGTTAATGTCTCTATTCGAAACAAAGTGCCAACCGCTTGCACCATGTACACTTCCTCCACGTTCAGAACACGAAAGTCACTGCTGTCATTAAGTTCATGTTGTCGTTTCGATGCTGCATACAAATTATACATTGGTGTTATTCAGAACCCACTGTATGAAAATGTATAACTTTTTTTACATTACAGCATTTAGGAGACGCTTTTATCCAAAGCGACTTACATACATTACATGTCATACCGTTGGCGGAGGCGGCCATGCAAGGTACCAACCTGCTCAATGGGAGCAATTTGGGGTTAGGTGTCTTGCTCAAGGACACTACGACAGATTTTTTCCCGGGAGGAGCTGGACTCGAACCGCCGACCTTGCAGTTGCGGGGCGGGAACTCTACCTCCTGAGCTACTGCCGCCCATCACACCATGCACCACACTACACACAAACACATATATATATTTGCATGTCTTTTTGACTTTTTAGATGAGGTTTTTATATGTTGGCAGCAACATTAGCCTAGTGCTCCCTTCCTTACTGATCAATTGTTAGTGTAGGCTAAGACAGGAGTTCCCAAACCTTTTCACATCAAATACCTTCAGATTGATGCGCTTTAGACCACAAACCCCCATTTGATAAAGCTTTTGTTCCAGGAATACCCACATAAGCCAACTGCCCATCTGGACCAGTTCTCCTGGCGGGCCGGCGGTGAGCCAAGCAAGACTGATACAGAAAAGATGAAAAAATAAATCGACATGACTGGTCCGTCTTTCCCCCCTGACAACTTTATTTCAGTACATTCTACCTTTCATACACCGACAAGTGTCAGTTATGCTAACATCGATGTGCAGCAGCATAATGTTGCAACTTAGATTTCTATAGTAATAATAATAAACTTGTGCTCAGAATAGCCATTATCTCACATTGTCTCTTTGTGCTGACTTGTAGTTAATGAAACCACCGTGAATTTTAACTTCATTATTTTGCTGATGACCCCTTTAACTCTCTCGGGGAAACCCAGTTTAGGAACCACTGGACTCGAACAAATTGCTTCTAAAAAACTAAACAAAGAAACAATACAAGCTCTCGTGTTATTTAATTTAAAAACACCTGGTCCTGCTGGCAAAACGTCAGTTGGCACGTCTGGATTTCGGCAGATGGCCAGTCTCTTTTACTCCCTCCGTCTGCCACACTGCATTTGCACATCTGACCTCCAAAGTAAAGCAAGGCCATATGCTCCGTGTTTTGTCTTTGCTCTCAAGAGATCCCTGACCCCAGCTGCTGGACTCTGAACCCCTCGGCCTCCTACGTGTACTACTGCTGCAACGAGACGGTCCAAGGGGTGGAATACAACTTCACCCCTGAAACAGACGGGGTGGTCCTAGTCAGCGACATGTCCTCCAACTTCCTGTCCCGGCCTGTGGATGTGTCAAAGGTGAGGCGACGTTTGAATGCCACTGAATAGAGTGTTTACATTTTTCCATCATACCACATCAATTTTGACCCAACATCTCGTCAGCTGCTTCACTGTAGAGCTCTCAGTCCTAACGGGCCAATGGACACTCAACCATTGGTGTTGACAAAGACTTGCTTTGGGTGCTTTTTGGAGTGTCCATTGGCTCTGTAGGACTGTATTGGAGATAGGGCTGTTAGATGGGACGATAGAAAAATATCTATCGTAGATATTTTCCTCTATAGTTTCTATCGCCACAGCTGTAAAGCAGCAGAACTGCTTTACGGCTGTATTTTACGTCATTCCTGACCCCGCTTTACGTTCTCTACATGTGGACTGGAATAACAAACACATGGAGCAGCGTGACACAGAACGAAACTCTGTTGCATTTTCTTTTGCCTGTTAAACAACTTTCAAGTTAAGTTTCCAGTCGCCCTAATTATTCCACTGATGTACAACCAGAAAAACCTCATCATTTTACAGTAACCATCTGCTGATGGTGCGACTAACTTAGAAAAGGAATGCCCACTAGGGATGGGTTGATCAAAACTGGTATCGATATTCACATGCTACACATTTGATATCTATGCCCTTTGAAAAGTATCAATTTAAGTTATTTTTAATCCAAAATGTGTCACTCAAGTCATAGTTCCCACTACGAGGTGGAAAACTCCCCAGTTCCCAGGTGTCTTGAAGGCAGCCTTACAATCGCCAAGAAGTGAGACAGCAGCCATGAAGGGGCTTTATTTTTGTGGACTTTACAGTTTACAATGTCCAGAGGATTTACAAGACTGTTTTTCAACATGTTCCAAAAAACCCAAACTGATATCTTGCAATATTTTCAAAAGGCAATTCAGAGCCTTTTTCAATTTCTAATTGTTGGTTTAATTTTACTTGTTAATTTATATATAGTTATTTGTCTCTTTTGGTAGTTTCTCTTCTGATACACTGCTATAGTGTGTTGGTCATGTTAAATAAAAAGTACATTAATTAACTACTTTGGGGTCAGTTCTTAATGTAAACATTAGTATTTTAATAATGCACCAGGTTAGAGGGTTCCTTGCACAATTTACAGCATTAGTTCTGAGAATCTCTTTCATATCCAAGCAGAATTGGTATTGTAACTGAAATATCCCTAACCAAATAGATATTGAATCAAATACATTTGGGAAATCAGTGGCGATACCAGACAAATTCTTCATCACATTTACAGAAAACATATATTGTGATATATATCGTTATCGTGATGTGAAATTACCCATATCGTGATAGAAGATTTTGTCCATATCGCACAACCCTAATTGGAGAGATCATACTCCCAGGCAACATGTAAGTAGCTCTAGAGCAGGGCTGCCCAACCAGTCAATCGCGATATTTTGAAAAGTGGAGTTAGATTTTTAGACTGTATATATTTTTTGTTCCTCTTTTTTTCAGCAGTCCCTTGTGTTCACATCTTGATTGACATTGAATCTGACTAACCATTAAGAGGCACGGTCACATAGTCCTGTAGTCAGATTCAACGTCAAGCAAGATTATTGTCCAATTATCTCACTTGCAAGCTCTGACATATGAAGGCGTAACCTTACGTTCACGTGAGTGTCAAAGTGAAGAGGAGATGAGCTGTGACTAACGAGATCGACCAATTTATTTTTATTTTGACTGTGCGGAGACTTTGTACATGGCGGGTGGTGTTGAGCTTCATAACAGACTCTTGAAGGTGTGAACGCTGCTGCAGAGCCTGAGCTTTACTCCGAAGCCGTGTGATGCCTCCATCTGTTGGCTTGTCTGACCCTCAAGCTACTTCTCCTGCTGTTTCAGGCAGTCATCTTTTCTTTGTACTGTCAAACTAAGCCTCTCCTTTGCTAAGCATGCTGCTTCCAGTTCTTTTGTTACATTAGCCACTTGGCTGTCCTTAGCACAGACTGCCGTCTTTTTCCCTCGCTTTGGACTGCTCCATCACTGATTTCTGCAGTTCCGATTATTTAGCATATTCTGCTTATTCAGTACAGATTCTCTAAGCTGGCCTACCTCAGCTTTCCTCTGGTCCTCCTCCTGCAATAGTTGACCATTTTCAGCAGCAAGTTTCTCCACTGGAGCCTTTAGGTTGGCAATTTCAACCTCCCCGTCTTTCAGGGCACTTTCAGCCTCTGTTTTTAGTCGGGCGATCTCCATAGCCATGGACATCAGCTTGCTTTGGCCTTCTATTAGGACCCTAGCCTTCTGCTGGACCATTTCAATGTCCTCCTGTACCCTTCTTGGACACTGGCCAGCCGACCTTCACTCTCCTGGAGCTTGCTGCTCAGCACACGCCGATCCTCTTGGAGAGCAGCACAGTCCCCGTCTCTGTATCAGGGCCTCTGTTAGCCCTCCAGTTCCTTCTGAAGTGCCACCGTTTGCCAGTTCGCCTCCTGTAGGTGGACCAGGAGCTCGTCATCAACTGGGGAACGGGGTAGGAGATAGGGATGTTAACGATTAATCGTTAATCGATTAATAACCGTTAATAATTGGGTCGATTAACATTTTACACGTAACGATCAAATTAAACTATTTGAGATATCTGAATTTTGTCAAAGGGAGTTGTTGGTGAAATGCAATCATTAAATTAACCACAGGAGGGCGCCCGCACTACACATAAGAAGACGAAGCGAACCATGTGACCAACAACAGGGGGTCGGAGTTCACAGGAAGTGATGCAATCCATCTCAGTGTTGCCTTGCAGCCAGAGACACGATGCTAATGCTAATGCTACTGGGCGAACACTAACAGTTAACTTACTAAACCCGACATGGAAACAGAAGTGGACAACTTTCTGAAGGACATTACACCACCGCTAAATATCAGTCCCACAGATTGGAGG